>JAOXJP010230753.1:0-10740 GCA_025762735.1 Platanus orientalis
TGCCCATCGAACTTCTCAACTTCGTACTTTGCCGCCATTGCAACGATCAACCTAAGCTCTGATACCAGTTTGTTATGAGGAAACCTAGATTTATGATCTCATGCAACAATGAAGAAGAGAGAAAATAAACTGCAGAAAACAATCACACTACAAGAGCAAAACGATTTACGTGGTTTGGCTTTGAAGCCTACGTCCACGGGCAAAAACGGAGAAGAGCTTCCACTATGATCGAACAATAGAGATTACAATGAACAGTGCGACGACATGAAAATTGAGAAAATCCTAATTATAAACCCCCAAAACCCTAATTTGCGCGGGTTGGATCCGGACCCCAAAGTGGATACAAAACAGGTCAGAAAAAATTTTGGTTTGCTCACCTTCGCCAATTTTTTGGGTCATATTTGGGTTTTCAGATCATCATCCTAGGTTATATCTCGGGTTGAATACAAGAGATTTACCCAGCACTTATGATATATTTGTCAGTAAAAGTTTTATGATCCAGGATAAGGGTGACTGCACTATGGTTTGTAGAGAGAGAGAGACATGTCTTATACCATGCGGAACAAATATCATTTATGAGACTTATGAGTCTATTTACAACCATAAATGGGGTGTCCCTAAACCCTTTTTATTTCTCTTCATGTTTGGGTTTAGGGTACATTTAAACAAAATGGAGGTTGAAATTTGTATCTAATAGATCAATTTTCCTTCAATCTAAATTTTTCATAAGTTGTCTTGGTATTTAGGGCATTCAGCATTAACTAATTTTTTTGTGTTCTAATCATTGTAAACCGTATTTTATAAAAAAAATATATGGTAGGCCAATGCATCTTCAAGCTGGTACCAATGATGTTATAGAACCCAATCCATTAGTTGGGAGGTATCATGAAGAATTTGTAGCTAGGATTGATGTAGAAGTGGAAAACATTATACTTTAATGGTTAGTAACTAACTGTTCCAATGCCATCAATCAAATGTTTATTAACCTGTTGAATGCTTGGTTAGACTATATTTATCATTTATGCCTTAAATCTAGATGATCGATAGAAGGTTGTTAACCTTAGAAGGGGGAATGAAGGAAATGAGGACAAAGTTGTAAAGTGTGTCAACGGATATTCTGTTGGAAATAGTTTTGAAAAACACCCAGATTTTTGTGTAAAATCTGATCGGGTGGTTATGTTTGAGCCAAAATAAAAGTGGGACCCAGATGCCATTTAAGGTGGGTCCACATGGGTTTGTGTTCACCTCAATGAGGAGAACAACTCCATATGATTGGATGTTCAAAGCCGTCAATGGGTGAATGAAAACTTGTCTCCAAAAGTGCCTAGTTGATCACTGGTAAAACTGGTAAAAGTGTGAAATTTGAATAGTCCCACATTGACTAGCTCAGAAATTTATGTGTGTTCATATACACTAATGGTGAACATAAGTTTGGGCCCCAAAGGGCACCGCTGTTTTGTGGATGGGGGAGGACCTAGCCAACATGGGCCAGGCCTATTAAATCGCCAAACCAAACCAAGCCAGGTCAATAAGAAAAATAAATAAATATCATTTTTATTTATAATTTTCTTTTTTGCATTCTCCCAAAATCGGCTTTCCTTTTGAACAGGTTTTATCAGTTTTGCCATTGTGGGGGTCCTTAAATCATTCCCTTTCACACATGTCCTTTCCGTACAGATGTGTAGGTGTCTATTAGATTGCAGTTATTGGTTATTGGTATTTGTATGGAATCAAAGGTTGTGTCCTTACACCTTTTCCAAACAGACACCAAAAATTCTATAAATAAGAGGTCCTTCATACATTTCATGAATTCAAAATTTTCGGTTAAGGGTTTAGTGTCTCATAATGCATTAGTGTTATTGTTAGTGTGAGAGAGAAAGTATAGCACGAGTTGGTTCACCAGACACACAGATCGTAGTGCTACCTCTGTGTTTGAAGATCATTGTATCCTGGGAGATAGACGTCCCGACTTAATCGTTAGCACCAGTGCGAGGGACGAATCTGTCTTAAGGACATAGTGTCTAACACTAGCCTTGATCTACTTAAGTAATTTTTATTTAAATCATCCAAATCAAGTAAGTATTTCATTTATTTGATTTAAGTAATTTTTGTAGTTTATATTGTAGTGCACATGTATGTAGAATACTGAAATAACAATACCAACATAATATATTCAACAACTACATATGTGCATGGAAACTATTAAAGGGATTGTAAAGGAACTGTTTAGGAGGGACTTTAGAAATAAATCATCTGATTCACCTATTATAGCATATGAGCCATCGAAAGTATTTTCAGCAAGCGTAGACCCTCACTTGCCAGCCTCATACTTTCGACACCCAATCCACCTGTTTGTTCTAAAGGGGACATTCCTGACAAAAGTGACAAATTAAACAAAGAATCATTGATGGGTTCGTCCTTGTTTATAAATTATTATGGAATAAAAAAAGAAACAATATGAATTAATTTCTCAATTATCCGAATTTGTTTGACTTTTATATAATGGGTTTAGGATAGTTGTAATGTCTACTTACATTGTGTAATTTATATGTAGTTTATCATATTTTTTACATTAATTTTATGGATTAGCTTGTACATCCCTTTACCGTTTGAGAATGGATATGGACCCTTTAGGTGAAATGGTAGGTTAGAAATTTATTTGTCAGTTATATAAAATCATAAATCTCTCACGTAACTGACTTAGAGTTACATATGTGCAGCCACAGAAGTTGAATGGTGAAGAAAAGAAAGTAAAAAATATGGAATCCATGGTACTCTACAACATCCTTTGCTATGAATTATGATTAAGTGATAGGTTGTAATGATAGTAATGTGGGCGGTTTTACAATGCGGGTACCAAGTAGAGTTTGTAATAGACAGCCTTATAAAGCCTGTTACTACACGGTACTGGTTATAGAAATGCATTGTTACATTTTAATTAACGCATATCACAATAAAATACTAACCCAATGAGAATGGAATGGTCACAGCCTCAAAGGCCTGGAGAGCAATGGCATGCAATTGATATACCGGATGACACGGTAAGAAAAACCTCATTATGGAAAAACCTTGGCATACACCATATGATCTACCATATGAAATAAAGGAAGACTACCAATGGAACAAAAATATGCTTTATATGTTTTTTTTTTTTGGATAGGTAATTATAGGTGAAGATCGGTTTTAAACCAGGTTTGTAGTATGACACCCACAAACTTTACTAACTTAGCAAGTTGGCATCTTCATATGTTTTGTATGCTGTAGGTGGAAAGATCTAAGATATATGTAAATGATGGACACTCACATTGTGGTTTTATTGTTCTTAAAATGTACAACCAAGGAGGGGAGAACATGAGAAAACCGAAATGCCATATATAGTAAGGAAGGTATGTTATCTTGCATGATCTAATCACACAATTAATTCATCATAAAAGCATCAGAGATAAATAGTTAATTTATTTTGGTACTGAAACCAGCAAGTTGATAGGAGACTAATTCCATAATCATCGGAGGGTAATTTTGTAATATTTTCAAATGAAGAGGAAGTTGCATATGTGTTGGTAATGTCGCATTGACCCAATGCTTTTTAAGGTAAGAATACCTCTTATTACTAATATCACCATTTGGTGCATATGGTTTATGAAGAACTTGAGAAATATGTAACATTACTAATGGTCCTTTACATATGCAACGACACAATTGTCTTTAAATTATCTCATTTTGTAGATCAAATATTACTAGAGACTTTCGAATTGAAGAGGTTGATTTTGGTAATGAGGCCCGCTTACATGTGAGGTTTAAACATTTATGTTGGTCAAGAAAAATGTGATTCGTAAAAGAATTGGGCCAGCTCTACCCTGTTCCATTCTTTCTTCCAACAAAGAACTACAACACTGTTCCACCTTAACGACCATAAAATGATCACAAATTTTTAGAATGAACAAATTATGTAATGAATATGTTGGAATAATTCATGTAAATTATGTAACAAAAACACAATTTATGTGACTCAAATTGGAATAAGTATTGTAAAAAAAAAAAAAAAAACATGAGTTAGGAAATCATTTTGGAATAAGTCATGTAACAACAATACCAAAATGAGTTAGCCATGTTTTTTAACTAAGTCATATAACAAAAATACAAAACACGTGTGATTTTGAATAAACTTCTTAATCGCCTTAGTTAGGCAATTATCCGATTATACTTCTGTCATGGACAATCCGATGGACATCTTTGTACATGCATTGTTTCCTGCAACATTAAAAAGAACATCAGACCATGGTTGAATAGGTCTCATTCTGAAGTGTTAGAAATTCTGGCCAATTCAATATAACCTAATTAGCATTCCCAAAGCATACTTTCATAGGTTGAGCAGGGTTTGGAGCCATGGGACGGTACAACATGGTGTTCAATGGTGGCACGAAACAACCTGTATGTGGGTATGGTGCTGAGAAGGTTGTCTGCAGTCAAAGGGTGACATGTATAAACGAAAACATGAAGGATTACATGCAACAAACGATATTAACAAGGTAGTCTAATGTGCATTACCTAGACCATAACCAATGGTACCAACTGAAAACATGGTTAAGTATTTAATGGGGGACGTGGTGTTGGGTGTTGATACATAAAAGACATCCATGGTTTATGAAGTATAGGGAGAGAAGTTGGGGTTGTCATTTAAGAAGTATTAGGTGCCAAATATGTGGTTGAAGATATGTTTTCTTGCATTGCAAGGCTATGCGCGCCCTTGGTGGTCCACTACATGGTAAATATTAAGTCAGTGAGATAGACACCAATCAATAATGTGAATAAATTGATTTATTGTACATTACATTAATGGTCGTTTAGTCGATGGTTGATACATACCCTTGTGGATCGTGGAGGAGGCTTATCTTGGGTTCTTAGGGGACTGCAATGTTGTTCATTATCATGTCTAGTTGATGTAGACCCATCTTCCTGTTGTTTTGATGTTCTCTTCTTCCTATTGGTGGCCCTTTCAAGTGCATTAGGCATTCTTTTGGGACTTCGAATTCGTACACCTGACCGTTGTTTAAACTCTTTCTTCTTGCCAAGGTCCTTCAAATTAGTGCTTTTCGTTGGTTCTCTAGTCGTGAAATCTTCCTCACTCTCCTTAGGTTATGACCTCTAGACTATTGGTTCATTAATATCTAGATTTTTTAACATTGTAAGTCCTTCCAAGACTTTATATAACTTGGACATTGCAATTTTATAACATTCTATAGTCTTTATAGCCCTTGCCCCTATCTTATTAGATGTGGAGCAAATATCTCTATACCGCTTAGCTACTTCTTCCTTAGGGTCCACATTTGTTTGCTCAGATTGTTCACTGCTCAATTCTATGACTTTAGCATCCTTGGTCCACCTCTTCATTATGTATTGCAATAGTATATTCTTAATATTATTGTTATCCAAAACCTTTAAAGCGTATGAGCAAAGGATTCCAACAAACTGATACCGCTTATAACTACAATCTACTTTTGACTTTGTCAATTCAAACTCCACATTTTGGCCATGTTTGATTCTAACCTAAGTAATCTTGTATTTTGTAATGGTGCCCTCTTATGTAGACTTGTAGACACTACACAACCATGTCTTCTTTAATTCGTGCTGGAGCATATTGTAAACTTCGGGTATGTATACAATAGCTGCATGCACTAGTATCTTGGCCTTAAATGCCATTACAGGTGTGCTTTGGCTTGTAGAGATATCTGCTTTTAACTCTTTATACTGGCGATCCACTAACATTCTTTTGAAATGTTCAAAGAAACGAATGATACTAAACTTATAATTCACATAATACTTTAGTTGGCTATTCATACTTTTACTTCGTTATGTTGTCATCGTGTCAGCACAAATGTAAGCCGTCCATAAACCAATGCCCACTTCTCCTTCTGATCAAACAATCTCTTCAACCATTCATCCACTTCAACATTGTATTTATGTATTATAGAACTCTAGGCTTCTAAGAAATCCTCCTGCTCACTCATGGTCGTAAACACAACTAGAATTTTTCTTGAAAAATTTGAGTGTCTCTCAAATACATGGTTCAAGTGCTTCGCAACATTCTAATATATATGCCAAATGCATAACCGATGTTTTGTTTATGACCACTTTGTTGTCAACCCTTTAGCCATGGCCACATCTTAGTCAGTCAGCATTATTTGAGGCTTTTTCCCTCCCATTGCCTCCACAAAGGTATCAAACAGTTCCATAAAAGTCTCAGTAGTTTCATCATAAAGTAGTGCTGCTCCAAATATCAATGTTTGTTTGTGATGATTCACCCCCACAAACATTCCAAAGGGCTGGTTTTCAACATTCTTCCTGCAACTAGTATCAAAGCATACCACATCCCCAAAATGCTCATAATCCAAATTCATCCTCCCATCGGACAAGAAAATGTTTATTATTAACTCAGCCTCATCTAATTGAACCCCATAATAGAATTGGGATCATCAACCTACATATGTTGTAAATGCTCTAAGACGTTTCCAATATCTCCCACTCTTACTTGAATTGTCTGTTTAGTTCGCAAATAATTGTTACAATTTGTTAATGTGATACCTACATGTTCTTGTCCACTGACATGAATGGCCATAAGTTTCATGCTCATTTGAGGCTTGAGACTAGAATGATATGCATTATCAGCTTCAATAACATGTGTTGTTGTAAATTGACGTTGTGATCTCAACAAGTGTGTCTTGTTTGGCATTGTCAACCCATGAGTATGGCCTACAACGAACTTGACAATGCAAAAGTTACCAGTTTCCCAAGTGGATACTTTTGTATGTGCCAAACATTTGTATATTGTGATTAGACAAGGTTGTTTCACTTCGCTTTCTCGTTTATCCTTTATTCTTTTACTTTGTCTAGAATTACAAAAAATACGATCTAAAGTCTCTCCTTTCTTGTTTCTTGAGCAATACTTTTACGGAAGTTGAATCCCATGTTGTGTGCATAGAGATTGTAAAAGTTAGATGCTTCTTTCTCATATTGGAACTTCATCCCAATATGTGGGGTCATTCCTGTTTTAGCTCTTGAATGTTCAAACGATTCACTAATGTTGTCACTTGGGGAACAAAGGAAATTTGTGGAATGGCCTTCTCTAAATTCAAATGAGTCAGAATGACCAGAAGTCTCTGATGATGCCCTAAAAAATACAAAATAAAATGAGGATGCAAGTATAACTGGTATGGAACTTCATGTGGGTTGGTTTCAAATTAAAGAGGTTGTTCTAATCATGCATCCTAAATATAACACAATACATCTACTCTGGTCTGAGAATATCGTTCACATTATTGCCACAATAATACACAAATAACATTTAGGCCATATACACACAATCAAACAAAAATGATGCTCCTGACAACTACTACAATTGAAGTTCCGATTGAGATATGTTTTACCCAGTTAACATAAAAATCTCAAAATTTTCAAAATTTCATAAGGCCTTTTGAAGCATATCATTCAAATGTAAGTGTACAAGGTGACTGAGAACCATCATCAAATGTTGTTGTGGTTGGAATGTGTTGACCGTTACCAAACTTTGGAGTCAGTATTTCACAATCAACTCCTATGTTTTAAGATATTAAGGAGCTCGATATACTCTTCCACCCCTCTTTAATCTGATTATGTGTGGATGACAGTAAGCAATCTTCTATGTGATAAAAAAGTAGGATGAAGTAGTAAAATTTCATGGAACAAACATGTATATAAAATGGAATGCACCTGGTCTTCTCTCTCTCTACAAACCACGATGCAAGAGAAAATAAACAATGATGCACAAGTTCTATTCTCGATGGGCAACATTATAATATTATAATATTAATAAAATAATAATATGCAAAATAACACTCACTTGAGTTGGAGAACTTAAGCACCTGATGCTTTGCTCAGTCTCTTTATTTACAAACCACAAGAGAGGATGCAGCTCCATAAAGGTCATCTTAAGAGGATAAAATTTATTATAACAAAACCAGAACTTTGTTACGGGTCAATGATTCATGCATTGCTACATGGTGCATGGATGGGTATGTGGCTGCATGGAATACGTGGTGGTTTGCTTCCAGAAGAATCCAAGTCAAGTCAAATAAACTTCAAAAGTTGCTTATGTGTTTGTTAGGGTGTGTCATCTGGTTGTTAGGATTAGAAGATCTGGTCTTTGTTTGTTGCTTAAACGAAGGAAGTTGTTATTGAAAGTTGTTAGTATTTGTATTTAAGATTCAGCAGTTGTGAAGGAAAAAAAAAGTCTGAAGTATTTTCCAAACCTTGTATTTGAAGGAGGGTTAGGTTATCTCTAATAACCTACTGATCAAATTCTTAAGCAACCATAGGGAATAAACGAAGAAAAGATCCAACATTCTTTCCTGTGCACCGGCTTGACACAAGGTCTGTTACGAAGTCTCGCAACAAACTTCAAGAGCTGTTATCGAAGACATTAAAGGTGGAAGAGGAATGTATAACAAAACAACTTAAAGAGGTTATTATAACAACTTCAAGAGGTTATTTTACTAATGCCTTTGTGTTGCTTTGAGTACTCTTGACACAAGTTGCTCCCTTTATTGGATTACTTTCCAAATATTGTCTAGTAGACCTGCCTTATTTCGATTAAAATTTTGAAACAATTTTAAGATTTACAACCTTAGGGGAGTAGAGTAATGATTAATAAGAGATTATAGATATGATGGAGAAGTAAAAAACGATAGAGCACATGGAAACAAAGAAATCATTCCAACAAATCATCTTTGTCTCTTCTGGGAGATGTGGGCCTTCACAATTTCAGTCACACATGCACGCAATCCATAAAAAATTGACCTAAATAGTTTTCAAAATTGTTTGTAAAATACAAAATGTGCCCTGGGAACCCTTGCCATACACTCAATGGGCAAAAAATCATGCATGAAGTGACTTACTTTAAGCAATGTAGGACTAGTGCCTTGGAATTGCTTTGGCTTTATAATGACCTCTAGTTGACCCTTGCCCTGGGCACCCTTGCAAACTGATGCTTTATAACAATGTGAGTAAAACCAAAATACTCACCTGTGGCTGGTGACGACCTGCACTGAAGCTTTGGTTAGTCACGAGTGGTGGAGAAGAAGGCAAGCTGGTGGTGGAGAAGAAGACGTCCTAATCGTCGCTAGTCGCTTCCATCAGAGAAGAAAACCCGACCTGGCGTTGCCTCCAACAGAGAAGAAAATGATTCGCATAGTCGTTGCTTCCAGCGGAGAAGAAGAGGATGGGAGTTGCAGAAACATTGTCGCTTCCAACAGAGAAGATGACACCTTTGGAAAGTGAATATCAACAACCATTCTTCATTATGTTTCCTTATTAAAAAAATATTTTTATTTCTCAAACAAAATCTTGTGTTAACGACCACTATTATATGGTTTGGGCCTAAATCTCCTCATTGGTCACGTGGTCCAATGGTAAGAGTGGGTGACGGTGGTTCACCGATTTGCTAGTACAAAGGATATGGCCCCCTCACTTACCACGTTAAATGTTGCTAATCCATTTTATTTTATACCATAAAATTTCTTAATTTTACACACCTTCCAAACAATGAGCAATTATTTCACATACCTTCCAAAACAATTAATCTTTAATTCAACATTCCATTTATAATTAATCATTCTTTCAAAAGAAATGGGCCTTCGAAAATTTCTTATATGAAGTTATTATTAACCACTAATCTTAATCTATATAATATATTAAAGCAACAAGTATTGATGTGGATGGCCCAATTGCTTTGATTCCCATGGTTTCTACTTATCCACACGTGTGAAACTACTTCTTTTACGTTCCCTACTCTAATCTATATTTATTCTCTCATAAAATCTCTCTTTTACCGAACGTCCTAAAATTTCTCCTTTACCTAACGTCCCACTGTCCCACCACTCTAACCCTTTTATATATTCTCTCCCAAAATCTCTCCCACCTCTCTCTCCTTATTACTGTATCAACAGTTTTCCCTTTCTTATTCTTATATTTTCTCAATCACACCTCCTCTATCGCTATTTTTTCTCATCCATATCTCTTTCAAAAAGAATTTAAAAAAATGCCTAAAAATATAACATGTGCACATTCTATTTCCCACATTCTCTCTCATCCTTATTTCTTCTCATTCATGTCTTTAGGGGTGTTGGGTTTTACACGGGATTTTAACATATTTAAAATTTATATTTCTCAAATATAATTACCCCATGCAAACAAGGGGGCACCTGCTAGTATATATTAAAGCAATTTGTCTGATGTGGAGACCCTTCTTGCCTTCCTACACGTGTAGTTGCCTTTGTTTTCCTATACATGCTTCTCCCACACATGTGCATTCTCTCGCCCATTTAATTCATAATTAAATAATTTCTTTAAATGTTATCAACATTTTTCTTTATTAGCTTCTCTTCGATTTTGTTGTTACATATCATTAAGTACAATTTTGATGTTATATATCATTTAAAATATTGGGTTATTAAGAAGGTTATCTTCTTTCTATATATTTTTAAATAAAATCTTTTTACTTTTAAAATTAAATCTTATATTCCAATATTATAATTTGTAATTTTTTACTTTTTGTTACAAAAATTATCATCTCAACAATACCCATGAAATTTTTTATTATTATAATATTGCATGATATTTTGTAAAATATATTATATAAATCTACAACTATATACACAGCAATATATATATATATATATATATATATATATATATAGAGAGAGAGAG
>JAOXJP010230754.1:0-10740 GCA_025762735.1 Platanus orientalis
GATTATGAATGTTTAGATCTTGTAATGACTAGTAGATGATGTATATACACTAGTACATGCCTACACGTTAGAATTGATATGTATTTTATATGAAGATATACATAGTATTTTGTATTGAAAGATTCATGCTTTGTCGGTCCTGTTTTCATTGTAGGTTTTGTCTACCTACTTACGAGCCGTGGATATCCATCCATACCATTTTTCCAGATGATGGTTAGTGTAGGTACATCATTTGGAGTGTCTAGAGGTCAAAAGGGAGGCACGCGACAGATGTTTCATCTTTCATTAGTTTTCAGTTTACTTTGGACTTTTACTTTTGTATTATACCTTGTTATAGGATGTATTATATCGAAATTTAGACTTTTAGATTTACGATTTTATGTTTTATTTGAGATGATGGAAGATAAGTCTTATAAATGGTATAAGTCTATGATATTACTTCAATTGTATCCTTAAGATTATGGTGAGATATAATAATTTATAATTTTGCTACTTATGTAATTTTAATGTTAATGTTAAGTATTCAATGAAGATCACAAGTTCAGGTAAAAGGCTTAAATTTATAAGCCAATTTTGTATGGATCCAGTTAATTAGTGGTCCGATTTCACACCTAAATAAGGTAGTGAATTTTAGGGGCATTGTAGATTTTAGGGCATTACAACTTTGTATAAGAACCTAGGTTTTGAGATTTTGTAGATAAATCAGAAGCTATAAGTTATGTGTTTTAGGTTTGAGTTTTGAATTCTAAGTTCTAGATCAGAAAAATATAGAGAATTAGAAAAATAGTTCAAAGATTATGATTAATATATTTTTGGAAGACTGATTCATAAGATTTACTTATGTTATTTTTGTGACAATGTGATAGTTAATAAATGATTTGATTACTTGGATATCAAAATTGAAAAAAAAAGTAAATCAAAGTAGTGCAATGGAAGTGTAGAGATATATAAGATTTGATTTCTTCTTTGTATTAATTGATTTTTCCCTTAAAGTTAGTGACAATGTGATAGTTGATAAACGATTTGATTATTTGGATATCAAAACTGAAAAAAAAATGTTAATCAAAGTAGTGCAACGAAAGTGTGGAAACATATAAGATTTGATTTCTTCTTTGTATTAATTGATTTTTCCCTTAGATTTAGTATTATTTTCTATTGTATGATGTTTAAGACAATGTGTGTGAATTATTTGGAAACCATAGACTTAGTAAGTTGACTTCATAATAGGAAACATCGAAAAAGATGAATTAGAATAAATAATGAAAATTCCATTGACATAATTTATTTTAAGGGGAGAAAATATTACACCCCGCACATGTTTCATGTACGAAGTAGGATCATAAATGCATAATTGATAAATCATAGTTAATTATGTATTATAAGTCTATTAGTAATATTTTGATTCACTTAGGTGAGTGAGAAAGGTTGATCAAACATAGAAGAAAAAAAAGAAGGCAAAAATGAGTCATGAGCTTAACAAGTACTGAAGTTATCCAAGACAACATATTTTTGGTAACTTTCAAATGAAAACTGTAGAAACTCTAAATGAATTAGATAGAAAACTATTTACCTTTGGACAGATATTGAAGTTTACTTTCTAATGCCACAAATAGTGAGTGAATAGGAGTTTCGTAAAGGAAATGATCGTATTCTCACAAAGTGTTTATGTTGATAAACCAACTAATTTGAAGTAACATTAGAGATACATCAATAAAAATGTAGAATGAATTAGTGAACAAACTTTATGTCATTAGAAATATCTTGAAGTCTAATTTTCAATGAAATAAATAGTGAGTGAATTAGAATTTTTTTAGAAAAAGTTATGACCATTTTCTCATCAATTGTTTATACTAATTTTTTTTGGGATAGCGTGACATCATGAAAACGGAAAAAGTCCCTACAACCATGAAAATTATGATTTTTGTGAGATTTTAAGGGTTTTTTTTTTACTAAAGACCAATCTAAACATGAAATTAGGGATTCAGGTTGCTATATAGACCTATAAAAACATAAAAAGTCATGGGATAGAGGATATTTTGAAGAGTTTTACAAGTTCAAGGATTTTAGAGAAGAAACCAAGAAAAAACAAGCTTTAGGATTTTGGAAAAAAGTTTGAGGAAGAAGTGACATAAAACTTTCATTTTCTGTAACAAAAGACAAGTAATGATGTCAAACATACTTGTTTTTGTTTTTCTATAAGATCTTAGAAGTTCTTTGATAAGAAATCTATGTTTTGAAAGTTCATGATTCTCTACAAATAATGATATGAAACCTACATATTTTCATGTTTTGTTTAAGATCTTAGAGTTTTCTAATGAAAAGACGTGTTTTCAAAAGTGATTTTCTATAATTTGTCTTACAAGTTCTTATAAAGAAAAAATATTTTAAAAAAGTTTATGAGCTATTATATGTTTTTAGTTTCATAAGTCTTATATTGTATAAGTATTATAAATCATTTATTGTTTCTATATATTTGAAACCTGATTTTATGTTCATATTTAAAGTTACATGTTGGTCATGTTTTAATTAGTTATTACAAGAATCTATCTTTAATTCTTTCGAGTTTTGATGATAATATACCATACCATACGTTATTTTCTACAAGCATCAACATCATTCATGTTATCTCATGATTTTTTAAAAGAAAATTTTCTTAGATGTGCTTAGATGGGTTAAAAAAATTCTCTGTTTTGTAAGTGACTTCAATATGTATTTATTATGTGTTCTTACAAAAGAAAACATAAGTTTTGGAAATAAAAAAAATAGATTTTGAAAGATAAGTGTTGCTGAAACATTGACATGCATTCATGCATACCTTTGTGAATATATGTGATAAATTATAATATGATAAATTTTATGATGTGTTATGTATGTGATTATATAAAAAACCCTTAATGGTTAAGGTAATGTGAAGTTTTATAGTTGGAATCCAAGAAAGTGAGTTATACTTAGAAGAAAGACATGTGCATAAGTTTAGTTGAAAAAAAGTTTATACATTGAAGAGTGAAGGTCTTAATGTGGTATATGAAAGTGATGTGAAGTATGTGATGATAAAAGCCTACTCGACATGTTTATATGTGGGTTTATGCTAGTAATGTAAATTATGTGATGTGAAAACTTGTCTGACAAGTTTATATATGGGCTTGTGTATGTGAGATGAGATGTGATTATGTTAGGACCTAAGAATATTAAAAAAATGAATACCCATTGTGTTTGTAATAACTTGTCTTTTAGGTTCGTATGAAGGCTTTTGATAACTTGCTTATAAATTGGTATGTGGGCATGTGATGATACTATGTAGTAGGAATTCGACAACCTGTGTCATATGGATGGAAGATAAAGACTCAAGATGGAATAGGAGTGATAAGTTCTATTATGAAAGTTTAGAAATCTTAAGTGTGAAATAAATTAGATTGTGAGAATGTTTAAAACTTTTGAATGAATCTAAGTGTTTGAAGGTTCTTTAAAGATTTCATGTGAAAGAAAAGTTTTGAATCATAAGCATATAAGTGAAAAAGAAAACTTATATATTATGAATAGTGAAACAAACATGTCAACCTTAGGTATAAATTAAGGCTTGCGAATGATAATGTGTGTTTGTATGAAATAAAAGAATAAGTTAAGTATAAGATAAATTATGATTGTTCTATAAATATTTGCATGTGAAAGTTTTGATTTCAATAAATGACTTTGTGTTTTATTTTGAAAGATCTAGTTCAGTTTTCAAGAAAGTATATTTTGGAAAAGTGTTTTTGAAAAACAAAAGTTTTACAAAAATCCGTGTTGAATCTTTGTCATAATTCTGGTGTGTTTTGTATTGTTATTTGCAAGTCATGGATTGACACATGTGCATTATTTTTCAAATTGATATATTTTACAGGTGTTATCCAATGGAAACAAAAAATATAATATGCAATGAGGAGCTTTCATTGGAGAATTTAGTTTATGTTTTATGTTTGGACTTTTATTTCAAATTTTGATTCTTAGTTAATGATATTTATTTCAGTTTCAGTTTTATGTAGATCCCTATAAGAGAAATGTTTGGATTTTATTTAGTCTTATGGATCATGAGTTGTATTTTTAGCATGATTTATGAAAAATAATATTTAAAAGGTTAAGGACTTATATTTGAATAAATTTTAAATTTTCTTCCACTTTATTAATGTGAGAATAGATGTGTAATTCTGATGCAATAACAATATGAGAAAAAGCTTATGCAAATGTGTAATAATTGTATAAAAAAGTGAAAAAATTTACAAGGCCCTTTAATAATATTCTACTATGAAGGGTCTTGAACATATATAAATAAGAAGATTGTTAATTTACTTAACACTCCAAAGTCTCGTCTAAGAGTGGGATTTTGGGGGGTTACAATACTATTGTTGATCATCTGAATACACTTGAACGATATTCTACATTGGAAGAATTGCATCATATTGCTAATTATCTGTTGCTTGTGTAATCTTGTGGAAATAATATCACAGAACTATATTATATTACAATACTCATCCCCTTCAGTAACTGAACTATCTACTTTCATTTGTGATCCATATTTCTACCTAATTTACTTGATAATTGATGTATTATTGTCAATAATTATTCTAATATTTTTCTATCACTACAAAAAAATCAAATTTTTACGATGTACAAAAAACATTGTTGAAATGTTTTTACGATGTTTGCACGCTCATCATAAAAAGAAACATTATAAAAAGTTTTTTTTACAAATGACAGCATTCAGAAAATGCCACAAAAAGAATGCTTTAAATACCTTTTTACAATGATATTAACGGTGTTCATAGGAATGCCATGGAAAGTGCATCTCAAATGCTAAGAAGTTCCGGCATGCATTTTTTGACATTCATAAGAACCCCATTCATACTAATTTTTTTTACATTTATTTTTATCTTTTAGGCACTTGATAAATTCATTATTTATTATCAATTCTATACTCTCAATCAAACTGTGCCACTTATTTGAGCCGTACTCATCACCATACCACATGTATAATCAAGTAAACAAACACAACAAAGTTTAATTAATCAACTAAATAAACATCAAGAAAAATAAGATCTCAAAACAAATTTCATTGATCATCCTTTACCTTATCCTTGCCTTTGTAGCTTCCTCTTTTCTTTCTGTATAGCTCCATCACCTTCTCTTTTACACAGAAAGAAACTGCTATTTTTACACTCCCAATTACCTCCTTAGCAACTTGACTTTATTCTTGGTATATACATCACCTATAACCAATTTCAAATTATTGAAAATTTATACACATGGTAATGTAATAGTATAAAATGAATTGTGAATAGCAATTAATACCTATATAAGACACAAATGTTCAACAATCTAGTTGTATGAATTTCTAATACTCATCTATGAAGAAAATACATGACAATCAAATGTTGCTTAACTAACTTTTGTTGAAAAATAAATCAGACAAACAGGTTGAATTTGAGAGTTGAAACATCATCCAAACAAACTATAATATCACTATATTATATCAACCATGCAACTTTCTTTTTCTTTCTTAATAAATGGTAGAACTCACTATTTACATTAAGTCAAAAGGATTCTTGACAAGATAATCAAATGGTTAATCTAGGTGTTTCACATATGCATGTATAAAAAAATGATATCATTCATTCCTATGTTGAATGTGTGCCCATTTTGCACAATTGGGGATAGTTAATTGGAAGCATCACAAATTTTTGGCATGTAAATTGGATTTGTCAATCCAAAAAAATAATCTACAATATTTTTTTTTCAACCATTAAAGGAAGATACCGAAAGGATTAAGTACAAACACCCTTAGGTCACACAAGGTCAATATGACATAAGGGGTCGATGCATTAGTGCCGAAAAGTGAAAGCATCCCCAAAAAGTGTGAATCACTTTTTCGACGTTGATGTGTTTGCCTCTAATGTTATACTGACCTAAGTCACATAGGAATAGTTGTATCATTTGAATGTGAATAGTTAGATATCCATTTGAATGTTAGGTCACAGTTTCTTGCTATGCATGCATTTTAGTTGTCTTCATTCATTAGTGATTTTAAAGGTTTCACATTGCTTCCCTTCCATATCTTTTGAATTTTTAAAGAAATTATGGGATGGTCAAATAGGTGTATCAACTTGAATGGCTTGAAATGGTTGGAACACTCTACAATGATAGGTTGCATTCAATATGCTCCAAATCTTTAACCTGTATAGGTTAACTTATAGGACCAATTAAAAAAATTTCCCTCTAACATATACAGGCAATTAAGAACAAACTTGTATAAATTCATAGTCAGTGTGTTATTGCTTTCTTGGTTGGTATAAAGGTCTTGGACTCACTAATGCAGATCCACCTACCAGACCCATGCGCTACACATGCTTGTATCCCTACAAAATTATAAAAATAATCATCAATGAAGAAAAAAAAAACAACACTAATGTGTCTCAGATTTTTTCAATAAGGTGAGACAATAGTGTAGGCCACAATGAGCATTTTCACCAAACATCAGATGTGGGTATGGTCTTACTATTGTGTGAAGATTATGTTAATGTCCTTGAAAATTGATATTAATGACTCGAGTTGTTCAGTTAGTTTGAAATGTTGAATGTGAATTTTTTTTTTATCTGCCTAGGTATTTTGCCAATTATAATTAATTAATTTGTGAATCACAACAATAAGTGGATTCAATAATCATTTTGACTTGATTCTTTAACTATGATCAGTAGGATCATTTCTAATTAATAAATGAGCGTGTCATAGTTGGCTACACTAAATTTGGATCCTCTATGGAATCTCAAACATTAAAATAATGAAAACCAACAATCAAATCCTCATGAAATTATCTACCTATATTTAATTGACTTGTAATATACCTTCATACTTGTGTTGAATCTGTATAAATGGGTCATACTCAAAGTTCTCAAAGGTAGTTTCCTAGGTGGTCCCCTATGGCTAGGTGACGATCACATTCGTTATTTGATGCCATAACATCAACAAATTCTATGGTGGTTTCTCAATGCAAACTAAGTCAGTACTGCATAGAAAAATAACAGAGAAAAAGATTAAGTCTTATAGATTTAGGCTGAAGCATGGAATGACACCATCCAGGAAGTAGCATTCACTATCCTCAAGAAGAGATTTTGGTGTAGTAAGACTCCACTGGTGTACCACCTCCAGGATTCAATAGCTAAGTTTACATCTATAACGAATTACTCTTACAAACAACTCAATTGTTTCCTAGTAGCGTACTTGAGTGTGAAATCCCCCATATATCATTCCCTTACTGTTTTAAATCCTTTATTAGAACAAAAATCCCCACACATGAAATTTTTTGAAAATTTAAGGTTACACATTTACCTCACACCATTCTATATTGCAACATACTTGCTAAAAGATGAGTCTTCTTCCCTCAAATTTTTAAAACTAAGGACGGCAGGGTAGGATTAAAAAAAGAGCCACACCTTGTGAATTTGGAACAATTTACCCTCTATTTCAACAGTAATATCACTTGGTAGACCAATATTATAGAACGGGCATATAGAAAAGACATGCATCATTCAAATCTTTCTCCCAACATAATACATGGGTAAAAATAATATCTTCGCATCACTATGGTTTCTAAAAATTTTTAATTTCAATTTTTAGGTAGAAAACTATGCAAAAATTTAATGCAATATAAATATTGCACGTTAGTAAACTTTGCCCATTTACACATTGTGGTAAACCTTGTAAGAGAGACTTTGGCAACCACATGAAAATGAAATCATCACATTTTGTTTATCAAAGCATCAGAATACTTGTTTTAAAAAACATTATCACTGGAACATTAGTAAAAGATGGACAAAATAACTCTCTATTTGAAGATGGTAGCTTGTTAGGTTGGTAAAGCTTGTGGAGGTTCATACCATAGACTTGGGTTCCAAACCCATCTTCACCTGTTAATTACCAACCACCGACCCACTTGCTTATAAAAAATAAAAGAAGAAGAAGAAGAAGAATTCTTTATTTGCAGGTAGTACAAAATTAGGGACGTCTTTCTTAGTTCACTTAGGATATCAAAATTTGTAAAATGTTATGCTTTTATTCTACCTTAAAAATCCACACACCCATTATTCTTCTTGGAATCCTAGATATATGCAGAATAAAGACCCAAATCTTTTTGGAGAAACTGCACTCATAAAATAAATGGTTTATGTGTTCCGATAGGTGTCTACAAACACACAATTGGATATAGATACAATCATGAATCCAAGGAGGGGGAATCTTGAGTAGATAAAGCCCTTGCATCTACATCGCAAAAAAGATATGAGGAAGATGAAAGCCATAAAGAAATGAAACCTATCGAGACTAGCCAACATTTATAAACCTCTTCTAGATCAATTGCCAATTCAATAATCCAACTAAGTGAAATAGATAAATGAAAATCAATACAACATAATCCAACTAAATCCTAGGTATGAAGAATCATTTAATCACATGCAAAAATAGTAGAACAAAACCCTAATCCCCCGACGCCAACATAACCGAACTAACATCAAACAATATTGTAGACCCAAATGAAATATTAATACAACAAAATGTAAATGCTGAAAATGAAAGAGAATTAGGTGATGACATACCAATTATAAGCATCATAAAGTTCAAATCAAAGAAAAATTACCTCCCCTATTAATTGCCAAATTCTCTCTTTGTAGCTTACTACAAGTTGTTAAGTTATCAAAAGCTTATGGTGTTGGCTCACCTTGAAAAGAAGCTACGTGAACTTATAAAAAAAAAAAAGAGGAACAAACTAATAGAGAAAAATAGGGAGACCAAGAGAAAGAGCGAAACCAAGAGAAAGAATAAGAAATAAAGAGATAGCGATAATCCTTAAGCACAAGAGCGCAAAAACCCTAACGAAGATAGAGATTGAACGAAAAGACCAAGAGAGAAACGAAAAGAATTAAAATTGCAGAGAGAGAGACACGAAGCAAAGTGATAGAGAATTATGAAACAAAGTGGGGGAGACGGAATGAACTCATGAAACCCAAAAAAAGGTGCAGATGAATATAATATATATTTTAGCTTCTACAATGTTCTCCTAGATGCCAAAAAAAAAAATCTCTAGAAAGCCCTTTTTACAACATTGTGTTTCATGAATGTTGTTAAATGCAAATAAATAAAGATATTAATAGTGTTCATAAAGAAAATGTCATAAAAACTTATCTATTATGGCATTCTCTTATGAACGTTGTAAATTTAATGTCGTAAATACTATTTTTTCTTGTAGTGGCTAGACAAACCAAATAAAGAAGAAATTCCTTTGCAAGGTCTTCTTCCTTAAAATAGGATAAAAACATGTGTCCATTCATTTGTGCTTAAAATGAACATGAAGATGATTTGTCATCAGAATAATAAATTAGATTTATATAAGGTAAGTAATTCTTAATCTAAATAAATATAAAAAAATTTAACTATCTTCTATTTCCTTATCATTTTATATTAACATTTTAATGGTGATAGAGCACGTAATGTGAATAAAAATTTGGTTCTCACATATATTTTTTTCTTCTTAAATCTATTTGCTATGATATAGGAATGATTAAATGTAGATTAAGGCAAAATTTCATCATTTTCACTTAAATCATATTAAAGTATTGATTTATTCTAGGTGAACCAAATTAGAATATCACAACCCTCATACGTTACAATAAAAAATAAATTTTATGATCTTCTCCCTTCATGCAACACTCAAGCTTGAAGTTGAAGTAATACTACATAATAATGTAACAAAATAACGTAATGTTCAAAGTTGTTATGTGTAACAACATATCAAGCATCATTGTAATGCTTTTCATGTGAAGACTCAAGGTAAATCTCAATGCATATCCAAGGATTATGAATACGATATACCAATTGAGTATACCTGATAATAAAAAGACATAAATTAAATACAATAAATTCAAAAAAGCTAGAAAAAAAAGTCAAAGATTTTTTTTTTTTACCAAAATAAATAAATAGAGAGAACAAAGATCAGTTATTTGTAATCGTCTTTTCTCATTCTGTTATTTACATGGTTCATTAAAAAACCTAAAGATAGATAGGACCTGATAAATAACATGATGTAAATCACAAATATTTAGAAAAAAAAAATCTCAAACCTTACACGTAACTTTATTTATTTTTTAAATTATCCATTTAAAAAGCTACACATCCTAACAAACAAAACTATATATAAAAAAATGGTTTTATAAAAAAAAAATTGATGACACTATTTAGTTGAATTGTCATTTTAAAGCCTCCACTAATCAATAAATAAGAAAATAAAAAATACTTTCACAATCAATAAGAAAATTTTGGGACATTAGTAAGAGATCATAGCTATCACTTAATTGGTTTAAACTACCTTACAACACCTCTATAATTTGTGACTCCCCAAGAAAATCCACTACTTTTTTTACAAAATGAATCCATGAGAATGGTTTTTTTTTTGTTGGCAAATCCATAAGAATGATTTAATTCAACATTATTTGAATTATTGTTAATTAAACATGATTTTTGTTCTTGTTTAAATCGTGATTCAAAGTCAATAAGATAACCCAAAGTTCATACTTGGGATAACCCAACATCTTTACCCAAATCTCAAAATAATCATTTGGAAACAAAATATTCAAAGGCAAAATGCTTAATAGCACTAAACAAAACTCTAAGAACTCAATCTAGGCAATCATTGTTTATTAAAACAAATTAAATAAAATA
>JAOXJP010230755.1:0-24721 GCA_025762735.1 Platanus orientalis
GTAAAGAGGGACATGGCAGCTTGTAATTTAACAGCAGATAAGGCTTTAAACAGAGCGGAATGGCGGAACAGGATTCACGTAGCCGACCCCAAGTAGTTGGGATAAGGCTGTTTGTTGTTATTTATTTATTTTATAGATTCAATTAAAGTGCATTTAAGTGATAAAAAGTATCAAAGATCCATGTTAATCAAGTTGGGTTTGATACATGTTAGTAATAGATTGATGTTAAAGTTAAACCATGTCCCTGAAAATTATTATTGGACTTGAATACTTGAATTTGTGCTTCCTATGCTAAAAATGGTTAGAACCTTTGTTCCTCCAAATATCGATTTTCTGTTTTTTTTATTTGATGGTGGCTCCTAAAAAGAAAAAAGAAAAGTATATATTTTTTATTTTTTTATTCACAAAAAAGTAAATAGTTCTTGTGACATGCTCCAGAAACATTGGAAGAACAAAAGGGCTATCTACAACATTTGTCTGATGTGAAAGTCTGATGGGGTATCATAAATCACCTCTGGATCAAAAAAAGTAGGTAACTTAGGAGGTATGGAGTCATTGGAAGCTAGGGAGAATTCTAGTGTTGCTTTCTTCTAGCAATTTTGGTAAGGTATTTGGAGATGTAATAGAGCCATTTTAGATTAAATTCTCTAGCATCTTGAGCATCAATGTTAGAGGTATCAAAGTGATGTTCTCTCATTGGTCGCGACCTCAAATGGGTGTCTTTAACGTGGTTGCCTAGTATTCTTATTCTCTATATGCATGGTCGTTGTAGTCCTAAATAATACTATTTTAAGGTCAAATTTGGTGATTGTTCAATAGGTAGCTTGGGTCCCTTCACAATCAGAGATTCTTACATGGTTGTAGTTTTAGCTACCGCCTAAGGGGGATTAAATTGGTAAAGGATTTAAATTTAGATAGAATGGTCATGGTTGAGGTAACTACAGTAACCTGGTTGGGCAGGCTTCCTGCAATAAGAAAGGTTTTTGGAAACTAAATTAGGGAGATGGCTTTAAACAAGGATGTCTCTTATTTCTTGTTCCAAGGTTAGCTAGTGACTTGGCAGACCTTTTTTTCATATGAGGTATTTCAGGAAGAATCTTCTTTGTGGCACAGTTTTGATAGAATAATCTCAACCTCTACATTTTCTTCGATCCTCTGAACCTCTTTCATCTTCTATCTTTAGTATTCTTGTTATGAATCATTAAAGGCACACACACACACCACATTTATGTACTTGGATCTTAAGTTCTTTCCAATTGATGATAACCTCATACTCGTCTTTTGAGATCTGAATCTTAAGCTTCACAGATATCTCCTTTTTATTTCCTGTTTTAGTTCACAGCATGCCAAGAGATCCAAGGAAAGCAACACCCAGGAATCTGACCACACTGAAACAACACAGGAAAGTAGAGCAGCTGGACATTCTGTAGATAAATTATACCATGGACATGATGCTGGAGAAAAGATTGTTGATTACAAGATAATGTTGCCAATACTGACACTTACCATTCAGCTCCAATGATGCCCCATCAAGGACCATGCTAATAAACACAGTGAAACATTATCCACGGAGAATGGATCAAGTTGTGAAAAAACAGCACAGCAGAACAAAACACGGATTGGATTCAAGTATGTGATGCACATGAAACAATATGAGAAAGCTGAAAGAATAATCACACAACACAATATTTAACTTGGTTCAGCAAAATTGCCTACGTCCATGGGCAAATATGATCACTTCCACTAAAACAGAGAATAAAGAAGAGTACAAAATGCACAACGGCAAGTTCCCAAACCCAGCAAGTGAAGCCCTAAGAAAAAACCCAAACAACTCTTCATACAAAATACACTATTGCCTCTCATAATCAAAGTCTCAATAAAACCCACAATTTGTTGTACAATCTATCATACTCTCATTTCTCAGAACCCTCAAATATCCCTCTTATATAACAGCATGCATCCCAAGAAATACTACAATCTAACACAGATCAAAACTCCAAAATACCCCCAAAACTGGTTCAGGTCGGTGGACCTGAATTGGGCCATAAAATGGGTCATATTGGATTTATCTCCGGATCGCACAAACATGCTGTATTTGGGTTGAATTCTTGACACTTTCTCAACAAAATTGGTCCAAGTGAGTCGCAGAATTTAGCCAACTTAATGTAAGTTCTGTTAGACACAGAAGAACCCTCTTTCTCACTGAATTAATGTAAATGTTTGGGCAGCAGCAGCAGCAGCAGAAGCGGAGCTTGGTATGCTTCTCGACTCATTTCATGAACCCAAGTTTCCTGTTTCTTCTGAAATCACTGAGAAGCCTAGTAACAGTTTCCTAGTTGTCCAAGGAGAATCCTCAACCTAATTCTGAGAGGGACTTACTCCTTCAATAGTCTCAATGATGCAATTGATGGCCTATTATGGGAAACATCTGATCCAAGAAACCAAAACAATGTGGCAAAGCACCTAGAAGAAAAAAAAACAGTCCCCGCAGATCTGCCTTATTCCTCGCCCATCAGTTCTGGACATAATTAAAGTATTGGACGGATTTGATTCATGGATAAATACAAATTATCATCAATGGAGATGAATATGTGAACTTCACATCCAACTGGGCCAGGCTTTAATCTGGAAGATCTCCTCAACAATACCATTTTATTAAGGGTCACAACTCACATCCCCAACCAAGTGGTCCTCGCATCTGTGCCACAATTTGACGATTCACCAAGTTGTACAAGTAGTTTAAGTAATCCCAACCCCCTCAGTCCCACTCATTCAGGCCGGAATCGATAATTTTTACGATGCCACACCAAAACAATGCGGACAATGCTGACGCCGGCCAGGATCATATTATCTTGAAGATTTTTCTGTCATTGCTCAATAAGAATTGAATGGATATGGAGTGATCTTTTTTTTTCTATTTTTCTTGGTGGGTAAGGAATAATTTGAGTTAAGTGATTGTCATTGATAGGTAAACAATTCTGTTACCATTGACAGGTAAACAGTCTTTGTTTTGGGTAGTTAACAGGTAAGCTATTGGAAGGAGGCTGTGTCTTTCCTCATCTTAGGTCATGGGTTCCATGTAACGACAGTTACTAGTTGACCTGGAACACCTAAATTTATCCGAAATAGGGAGGAAAGACAAAGTTTACATTCACATTGCCTATAGTGCAGACGTAATGGCCATATATATTACACAAATTAGGAGCAGAGGCCTGCCCAAGAAGCATATACTATTCTAACAACTTGCATTGTGGAAAGCCCAAATGCAACTTATTTGGTCAAAGACGGCAGAGTAGATTCTTTATATTAAGAAAACCTCATCTGTAATTACGCCATCTTGACCGTTCGATCAGTCGACATGATCATCAATGCAAACCGTTTGATAAAAAAGACACTGCTTAAAAGGCCATATGCTTTGATGATTTACGGTAATCAACGGATAAAAATTGACTACAAGGTGGCCCGTCAATTGGAATTTGATGACCCAGATGGATGCCCATCAGATGGTAGAGGTGGTTAATACACTGAACTTATTTTGTTTCTTTTAGCTATGGTTGGATTGTTGGTTAGGCAAGCGCGTGCTGCAGTGCCGGTGGGGGGACTTTGAACAACCAAGTCTAAAGGTGTTGCAGCGCCTGTTGAGAGACTTTGAATAAAGTCTAAGTGGTGAAACCCACATGGTACCTTTCAAAATCCCTAGTTACTCCTTGAATTAAAACCAGAGTTTTCATGAAAACAGAATTCTCTTGGAAACACAACAAATGTTTATGCTTAGCCAAAACAAGTTACCCATGTTTATATGAAAGTTACCCATGTTTAGAGGCAATTGAAAGTTGTATTAGTGTCCCTCTATTGACTTGTATTATCTTCTCTTATGGGTAATGCAGTGCAATGGGATGCCGTGCCGACCATTAAACACTGATTAGGAAAAAAACCATTGACCACTAAACACTAATTAGCCACACACACAAATAAAATAAAAATAAAAATTAAACCATTGCACAAATATATCTCTCTCTAATTGATTCTATAGTTCCAGTGAAAGGGCTCCAAGCAAATCAAACTATTCTGATCCCAGTGATTGAAGGATCTAGCTTGAAAAGTTTCCATCAGGCCTAGGCCCTTGGACACATTGGTTAAGTTCATAATAATTTTGTATAAGCCAACCCATGTCCTAAATTTGAATTGATGCAGGGCAACCTGTGGACAGGATAATGGCCAGTAGTGTGGTAGGTAAAATTTTAAAAAATTAAATGAAGAAACAAGACCTCTATACAGAATATAAGAAGAAAAAGAGAGAAACACAAAAGAAAGCTTTCATATGTTGTGGAAGTGACAGCATCCATAATTGATTCTCCAATTCTTCAAAAGAAATCAAACTTATTGATCTACAAAGAACTCACACAATCTACAAGCCCTCAAGTCATTTTTTCCCATACATAAATACAAAAGTATCATCCCCCCTCCCCATTTCTAATTCTAAACCAAAGAAAAAGTTGTACCTTACCCAAAGGAAAGACAAAATCCTGCATTCCTCTCCATAACATTCTTGAAGAGGAAACCAAGAAGAGAAAAGAAATAAAAATAACTCTAAATCAATCAAAGCCACAAGGCCCCAGCTTGTTTCAAGATGGGTGTCAATTCCCCTGAAATATGAGCAGCCATGAGCTGATCCAACCCTCCAAACAACCTCCCCCCAATGAACACCGACGGAAATTGGGGTCTCCCATCATCCTTCCTTCCACCACCGATGGAAGCTAATTCATCAACCACACGCACCTCGTCTTCTTCATCCACCTCGCACACAGCTGGGTTCACTCCAAGCCCCAGCAACAACCTCTTCACCACATGGCACATACAACACCCACGCCTCCCAAACACAATCACTGCGTTCTCGGACACCATCCCCTTCACACCCCTTCTTCCTCCTACTGAATTCTCTTCCACAACCGATGATGCTCGCCCAATTGGGCTCTCGGCCGCCCGCGCAGGCAGCCAAGTCCTGTATGGGATTGCTTGTTGCATGGTCTGTGATGGGTAGTAGCTCTGGTAGACAGGAAGATCTAAGAGAAATGAATGCTAGAGACAACGAGAGAGAGAGAGAGAGAGAGAAGTGCGATGTCTATAAGGGTATGGAGAGGGAATTATATATGGGATTAAGGGAGGGCAAAGGGGCTGGCGCTAGGAGGGCGAGACTCAGGATATCAGGCCATGCTTAAGAGTCCCACGTCAACGGCAGTTGCGCATTATTACGCGTCGCATTAGCTGTGCATGATGTCTCATTGCGTCATCTTTTGCTGGACCAATGAGGTACCCAGTGACTACGTTGCACTGATGGCGACTCCTCTTTCTTGAGCCACTGGTTTCCAAGGCAGGGAATGACATCATGGCATCATATATGATGTAAGCCTCTAAGGTGTTTGACGAATTGACCCACAGACGAGAATGCCGATGGGCTTCCTGAGATTTTTGAGGTGATCGGCCATCAATGCTACAGCTCACTGCCTCACGGTTTGAATGGCTTGGGCGCCGGACGTCACGTCTTGTCATAACACAGCATCACCAACCTAGCTGTGATGTTTCTGGAATCTGAGATGGGAATTGTTGTGGGTAACTTGAGACCTGAGAGGTTATTAACCCATCTCTACCCATATGGTTTGTTACTTGTTAATCAGCCCTGATGCTAAAATGACGGTGATTAATTGTACCACGATGTTTACCCAGAAAAAAAAAAAAATTGTACCATAATAGAAATGTAAAATAAATACATGTAAGGAGGAAATCTTCTCTTACAAGGGTGGCAATTCATGTTGGCAGGTCAAATTCGTGTCATCTCAAGATAAGGGTATATGATTATATGGCTAAATCTGAACTGACCCATTTATTAATTGTGACAAACAGCCCCAAAGCTCTTATTTTGCATTGGGTTCGGGTCGGGTCCATGGGTTATATGGTAATTTGCATTAAAAGGTTAGATTCATGTCATGTCAATTTGAACCAAAACTAACCCATTTACTAATAGTGTCAAATGTATGTTCTCACATTTGTCTCCATCCAACCCGTTTACTCTTAAATGCATGTTCCTAAAGTTGTTTATCCAATGCTCTCACACTATGGGCTGACACATGATTTTTTTTTTTTTTTTTTGGTAATTTGATGCCTTTTTTAGGTGTTACCTTTCATTTGAAGGATGTTCTGCCTAGGATGGTGTCTAGGACACTGGGGTTGTCATATGGAATAAAATGCATATTCCATATTCAAAAAATGTATCATCCACCCATTTTTTTTCATATGTTGTCCCTGGTGTCATGGACACCAAATCCTAAATAGAACATCTTTTTCTCTCTTTTTTTAATGCTTTTAATCCGATATATATTCTCTCCCTTTTTTAACTTATATTTTTTCATTTGAAAATCATTCTTACAGTTTTAGAACACATGGGACAGAAAATTTTGGGAAGAGAACATTTGCTCCCATACATGTGGCCTGGTTTGTTAATTAAAACACAACGGATAAAGATGTTATGACAGAATTTTTACAGATGCAGCTTTAGCAGCCTGGAATGGATTCAAGGGTTCCACATGTCCTTTTTACCACGTAGCGAGTTTCAATCCAATAATCTTCTTTTTGTCATGTGGCATTTTTATCACAGAAAATTTGCTTCTTTCTTGAAAACTGAGTTTATTCAAGGAAATTCAAAAAACATGAAAGAGCAATTGTTGGTAGCGGTGAAAATACAATACATAAAATGTGTATAATCTAAATGGTCCCCATAAAATAAAAATAAAATCTAAAGGGTCCCCCATAAAATAAAAATAAAATCTAAAGGGCCCCCGTAAGATAAATGGTCATCCTTATGCATGACAGAAATCCTTTCATTGATGCAGACTCTAAAATTACTTGGACAAGTGGAATTGCTTGGTCAAAAAGGGAAGAATTAAATTAAAATTAATTTTTTCTTTTAAAAATGAGAGGGAATAAAAGCAAGATCAGTAAAAGTGGAATTGGTCAAAACCAAGCAAATTGTATTTAGATACCAAATCCATTGCTTTGTTTTATTCTATTCTTTAATATAAATTTTAAGGAGACTCAAGATAGACATTAGGCCAATTACTAACCAAAAATAAACCATTAAGAGAGTTTTAACCACATTTTTTATGTTTTTGAAGATTGAATGTAATAGTTACTTAATTAAACTAAATTGAGACAATCCGATTTTAAGATGATATTCTAAGTTCTCCACATCTTTTTATTGTTCTATGTTTTTGGTATTTGATTGCCATGAGAGGAAATACAGAACTAAGCTGCTCTTCAATTATGACTCCAGCCGATCAACAATCGTAACTAGCTGATCAAGTCAAGTGGATTTAAAAACACTATTAAATAGTTCTCCAATCTTTGATAAAGAACCTAAAAAATCTATTATAGGTAATGAATCCTAGTTATATATCGATATTTTCCTATTTATTATTTAATTTATTGAAACCATGTTAATCAAACTTGAAAATGTGAGAAAGGATTCATTACTTCATCAATAAATAATGGTATAGTTTGATGGATGTGAGTGCATTTAGTGCACACCAGGACATCCAAAAATTTTCAAAATTCAAGACCCTAGCTGATGTGGCATAGTTTGAAGGGAGTCATATCCTCATGTGGTACAATGTACCAAGACACAAAGGGGTCCATACAAATATTTTATGACATTCACTCCCCTTGTGTATTGGTACTCTATGCCACCCGACATAGAGAATATGGGGTTAATATCCTCTACGATGCCCCGTGAAGCAAGACACCAAGGGGTGGGATCCATTCACTTTTGGATCCACTTACCACGACACCAAAGGGTGGGGCTCATCCCCAAAAGGTGAATGGGTCTCATTCCTTGCGTCTTGCCTCATCAAGTGTTGTACAAAGGGGGCATCAGAGAAGATATCATCCCAAGGATACGGTTCCACTTTGGCTACAGTGGATTTTCTCATGTTTTTAATTGCATAAAAGATCATTGCCTGAAAAATTAAAAGGAATGATATATTGATTATTTTTATTATATTATTTAAATTATAAATAAGTATATAAATCTCTTACAACTTGAAATTGGGATAATACCAATTTCGAAAGCTTAGTGGCGCATTTTCACCAAATCCAAAATTTGAAAAAAATATATATATGTATATATCGTTGAAGGTGATAGATGAAGGGTTGTGTACCACATGGGTGTTGACCCATGTAGAAAACCTTTCCCCCATTTTTTATTTTATTTAATCAAGCCGTCTGGACGGTGCGCAGTGTGCACGTAATCCCCAGGGACAACCTTGACATCACTCATACGTCAGCATTATCGACATTTTGTTTTGGAGTGACGTTTGATTGTGGGCTCTCACCACGTGTCCTGGATAATGTGGCCTGAAAGCATGTATCCACCTAAGCCTGGACGCAGCTAAGATCGACGACGACCCATCCTTGCCCTCCACTTGGCAAAACTGGTGCCCTCCTTGGTCCCACCAGTGACGATCACATGACGTCACGTAGCCACATTAGTCACAAACGTTTTAGTTGCCAGTCAATACCCACCCCACGTTTTCAGGATCCTTAAATTTGAAACTAGGAATCCTTACGTGCCTAAGCTTCTAGAGATTCTGAGGATGTGATGACTCCAACGGTTATGAATACGGGTCACTGGTTGAATCAGCTCGGATCCTCTCATGTAATTTAAAAGTTTTGCCATCGTCATTTGTACACAGTATGGCACAAACTTCAAAATAAAAATCAAATTTAGGTGAGTAATTTTCATTTTATAGAGCACATATCATGGTACAGCATGTCCAGTGGCAAATTGTTGATTGATAGAGGATAAGGGGTAACAATGTCTGATAAATCCCGTGAATCCGGCATGAAATAAGTGGGTTAAGGTGGATTATAAACGTATTTTAGATCAAAATGGGTCAACCTGCTTTAATACAATTAAAAAATGAAAAAAGGTATTCTCAAGCAAAGCTTTCACAAACAATTTTGCTCTAACTGTTCCATAAAACAAAAAAGAGAAAGAAATCAAACTCAAGGTATAACTTATGTTTTTGCCTTCTTTTTCCATTATGCGACGGCTAGAGCAAGATGCTTACCCATACTTGCAGAAATTTTACTTGAGCTGGTCTTTCGCCTTAAAAACTGGATCAAATTTGGATTGACTTATATTGCCGTGTACCTTAAACATAATATGAAGTTGACCCACTAATACAAATTATCACATAATCTTTGAACCCAACATGAAATTAACGGATTCGAGTTGATTGTAAACATGTTTCACCCACTTTGTCATATTAATAAATGGGTTGGGTTTGGATTGAACCATATAATCATATACTCTTATCTCGACATGACATGAATCCGATCCAACCATACGAATTGTCACCCCTACAGAGGATTGTCTACCATTCAAAGGCACCAAATGGTCTACTTCCAAATTGTCTACTCCATCATGTTCTCAGGCACAAAGGCTGGAGTGTATAAGGTTAAAACTGTGAAAATATTTTTCTAAAATAACTTCAAATGTCAGCATTTGTACGGGGAATAAACAATTTGGACTGAAAAGTTCCAAACTCAAATCTTGAGAGTGTAAAAAACCACCTCAAGATTTGAGTTTCAAACTTGTCAAATCACACCCGCGTACATTTGTAGCTGTGATAGGCAAACAATCCTCTCTTGTGTTGGTTGTAACGTGGTCAGAATTCAATCTGAAGCCACTTAAGCATATTGCATGAACGAAAAAAGGGTAAAGGCATTTTTCGCCTTTTATCAATTTTTTTTTTTTTTAGTGTAATACCCTTAAGTGCCTGAGTTGATTAATTGAGGATAAACAAATAACCATACATTTATCTAAGGGTGACAATGAGCCAAGCTAATTCAGCTCAGTTTGAAGCTTGGCTCATCGTGAGCTAAGCCTGAGTCTGGGTCTGGATTTGAGTTCATCAAGTTTGAATCCCTAGAAGTTCAGTTTGGTTAATTTTTTTAAACAAGTTAGGTTAATGAACCATAAGACTGTAGCGCTTTTTTTTAGCTGGCAAGCCGGATCGAACATGAGCTTTGCCTTCATGTGATGAGCTTGAGCCGAGTTGGACAAAGCTCAATTCATTGCCACCCCTACCCAGGCCTCATGATTGTCAGGATATGTACTGGCCAGATATCTCTTTAACCACACTGATAAAATTTCAACACTTAACGCTGTGACGGTCGGTGGCACCGAGTGAGGATGGCATCACGTTCGTAACGAGGACCAAGGAAAAAGAGAAGGAGGTCGAAAGGGGAGAAGAAGTACGCGGGAAGCAATAACTAGTCCAACGTTTACCTCTTCTCTCCGAAGTCAAAATAGGACGGAATGAGCCCCACAAGCAACCGACTTGAATTTAGCATTAGAAAACGAAGAATGATAAGAATCTCTCTCTTTCTTCTATAAAGAATATGGTTCAATGCCCATACAGTAATGTGTATAGAGTAAAGATCTCTGCTCATCATGCAAGCAACCGAATGAATAAGTAGGTGGGTATCTTCACAGAAGCCTCCAAACATGAAACTGTGGGTCGAACACTGTTTTAAAGGAAAAATACTGTACATGTGATTCATACGTAAGGTTTGATATTATACACTTTTTGGGTCCCACCTAGAAGATCATATTAACCGTGTGATTTAGAGGAGTCAGACCATCACCATAACATGGTGATTAATGTTGTGTTTGGTAACCTTCCAAAGAATACATACACTAATGGGCCGAAATTGTTGTTACATTGAATGTAAAACCACTTCCAACCCTAAAACCTAAAGCCACATCTTACCTATTCCAATTTTTTGATCTAAGGAATTAATATCTTAGAAGGACCCGCCAAATACAAGGTGTTCATCATCCTGCAAAGATTAAACTTCAAGCTCATAAGGGACCACACTCACCAATTTAAGTGCAAGAATTCAAATTTCATGTAAAATCTCTCTCTCTCTCTCTCTCTCTCTCTCTCTCCATGGATGGATGGACAATTAATCGACTGGTTTTAATTCCAACTGAGAATGTCTGCTGTGTAGAAACAACCATCATATCTATAATCCATTAAAGAAACCCATTTAGGATGCAACTATGAAAAAACAAACCCAATAACAAAAAGGTTTATCTGCTGTTCATTAATCTTTTTTAGCGTGAATACTAAAGAATGATTGCTTTCGTCTTTCCGTCCCATTACCAAATTTATGTTTGACCTTGTGACCCTACCCTTTAAATATGTTTTTCAGACCAATATTATTTATCAAATTAAGAACAATTCAGGTGCACTAACTTGATTCTGGTATCTTTTGCAACATCCGGGAGTTACAAATCAGCATAGATGCCAGACAACTTCTGAATTGTTGGTTTACGAATACATCTGTGGTGAACAAATGAGCAATAAAGAGATTTGTAACATAAAGTTTGTATGGGAAACCTCAAAAAAGGCCTTCGTTGTTTATCACATACCATCAATATGAAGAAAAAACATGGATTAGAGGACATACCCAAGAGGTAAATATTGCTCAATATGCGTCCGCTGCCAAGGTCACGTTCGTCTACTGCAGCCTTAAAGTGTGGTATAGTCTGCAGTGTGACAGGTACCCAAAAAAGTAAAAATCACCCACCCAAAAAGTGAAAATCACCCAACCATTCTCATATTTTCACTCCTGGGTCCCTTAATAATGGGAAAAAAAAAAAATAGGTGAAAACGAATCCCGTGAGAACTGTGAAAATGGCATTAGGGTGCGGACACATCAGAGCTGAAAAGTGATAAGTGCCCCCCAAAATGTGTAAATCACTATTCGGTACTGATGCATCAGCCCCTCTGGTGCCATTTGCAGTTCTCACAAGATTCGTTTGCACATAATCCGAGCCTTAATAATGGGCCTGCCCATGCTCTTGCCAAACATGGTTTGCTTACTTTACAGCACGGAACCCCCTCCCCCACTTATCCTTTATTTCTGGATCTTATCTCTTTATATATATATATATATATATATATATATATATATCTTATATTTTCACTTTTTGGGGCACGTGTTACACTGCAGACAGCCACACTTTAACCTGCGTAGATGATTTGGATTCTGAGCATTAAGAGTTGACCAGCTGACTTATAACTCTTTTGCTGAATTGTTAAATTCCTGGTTTAATATATATATATATATCAATCAGAAACCTTGGGTAAAAACAAGGACCAAATCATGGAAATCATCGCATAATTGTGTTGGCTTATTTGAAAAGGAAGATTAGATCTGTTTGTCTTTTTTGATAATGACTCCCTAGATGTTAAGAAGATTCTAACTTCTTACCATAGGTCAGCCAAAGACTTCATTACTCCTACCGACATAAACGTGGACCCCTCCAAAGCAAAGATGGCTCGTTTGAATAAAGCGGGTCTGGGTGTTAATTGCTAGAGATGAATATGAAAACTTAGTGTGCGTTTAGTAACCTTTCAAAGAATGAATTCTCTTTTTTCTCACATTCTTTCTCCCTTCTTTACTCTTATCTTCTCTTCTAAAGAATGAGAGAAAGAAGTTTGGTAACCTTCCAAATAATTCATTTTCTATTTTATCTCATTCTTTCTCTCCTTTTTGGAGAGGAAAAAAAAAAAGAGAGAGAAAGAGGAGAATGTATTCGTTGGAAGGTTACCAAACGCATAGTTAGGCTGAGTTTGGTAACTCTTCCAAATTTCGGGGGTGTTTGGTTCAGATTCTGATTCTGGATTTTCAGAATCAGATTCTATAATCAAATTATTTGAATCCTATTTGGTTAAACCTGATTCTAGAAGTTGATTTCAATTTACAGAATCAGAATCCTGTTTGGTTGAACAATATTCAAAATTAACAATTTAACAGAATCTATGCATAAAATATCTAAATTACCCATAAATGAGATATTAAAATACCAAAATCATAGTAAAAACATAAAAACTAAACCACATATATGTGATAAGTATTAAAAAGTCATTTAACATACCTTAAGCAATTAAAACTATATAATAATCATAAACATACATTATGGATGTATTTCTCTTAACTCATTTTACATAGCAACTGCAATTTCATCTCTAAATGTGTCCATCTCTTGTTGCAGTTGTGATGGAACATCCTCATTTGGATCATCATCATCGTCATCGTCTACTTGATCAAGTACTACCAAATCATCAATATCATATTCTTGAAATAACCAATCTCTACGGGCTTCTTGTCGTATGAAATTGTGTAAAGTACATGCAACAACTACAATTAGCATTTATATGTTGGACTTGTACGGAGCCATTAGTTTTAGGATTGGGAATCGCGCCTTTAACACACCAAAACATCTTTCGATAATATTTCTTAATGAGAAATGAGCATAATTGAATATTTCATTTCCCTGACGTGGTCTTTGACCTCCACGACAAAAATCTTGCAGATGATAGCGTACATTACGATACGGCGCTAGAAATCTTGGCTTATTTGGATACCCCGCATCAACTACGTAATATTTACCTAATACACAATTAAATTCAGCATAAAACTAATTGTCTTTAAAAAAAATGAACTTTAAATTTTTTGAAATATAAAAAATACCTGGTGGGGGATGAGGAAAGTGCAAACTTGGGGTGTATATTGCTTCATTGAAAATTCGAGAGTCATGTGCACTTCCCTCCCATCCAGCCTATATCCAAGTGAATCACATATCAAAAGAGCATATGGCCATCACATTTTGCATTGTATTTCCTTTCTTACCAGACCGGTAAGGAACTTGATCTGAAGCTGGAATTACTACACTGATGTGTGTTCCATCAATTGCACCAATGCAATCTTTAAACCATGACATATATTTTTGATTTATAGAAATCTCCAGAGGCGTTCGATCGAATGAAAGAGGCACAATAATTTCTTTTGCAAACTTGGCTAGAGCATTTAACACATTATGAAAATGTCGACTAATTGTTTCACCAGAATGTTGAAACCTATCTGAGGTAATAAAATTACTCTCATTTTGACTGATGGTATAGGTAAACATAGCTATTTGTTCTTCAACATTAATGTGTCGTGTATCAGACAAAAGGTTTTTCTCTCATAATGCATATGCAAGCCTAAATAACACATGTCGTTGCATGTGAAACAACCTTTGACATCTAACAAGTGGGCTATCATATAGTACTTCATGTAGAAAATCACTCCCTGTTAATAGTGAATTGTGTAAAGATCGTCTAGGTAACATCAAATCCGAATATCACCTTGCAAACATGTTGCTAGGACCAATGCCATCAAAGATTCTTCCATAGCATTATCTCTATCCATTCTATCTGTTCACAAATGCACATTTATATCCATTTAAACAATATTTATATTAAAATCATATCAAATAGAAAAAAAACATTTATATTAAAAGGTACATTCATTCTAGGATACTACATCATATAAAGAAACAACAACAACAACAAACAGTTTTATCCCAACTATTTGGGGTTGACTATACGAAACTACATCATATAAAGCACATTCCATAAATCACCTTCATATAAGGTTGTATTCAAAATACATCCATATAATTGTAAAAAAAAATTAATCACTTAGCCTACCACATAAACCATGTAATGTTGTTCTTAAAGCACATAAGTATAGTTTATCAAAACAAGAAAATGTCCAAAAACTATGTCATTGGTGTCATGTCTTTCCCACATAAACCTCCTCCATTGGTGTCAAATGTATTCTTTGTTAAGTTGACAATGCAACCATGTTAGCCTTATCATAGGATCCAACCCATGTTTTTTGAACTCCTTTGTCTATGGGTGTGCCTATTATAACAAGTTATACAAAGTTATTGAATTAATCTCTATAACAATATATAATATGAGAATTTAATATAATTTGTCTTCTTACCTTCATATACTCCTTCCAACGTTCTTCATCACATGTATATGTACCCAACTTTTCATCACATCCTAATCCGGTTAGCTTGCTAAGGGTTTGCCACTCTCGCCATGAAATTCGCATGCTTCCATAAAGATTTTTAAATTGCAATTGCTTGAAATTTTTATGGATCTTCTCATTAAAAGCTTTAATGATGTTTTCATAACCAACTTTATTGAAATTTGTTGTTGGTCTATTCCCTTTCTCCACTTCCTCCAACGCTAGTTCTATAAAAAGTTGTTTATATTCATCCTTCCACCGAGTCTTAACCTTATCAACTTTATTTTTTTATGCTTGAGTCATCGGTTGGGATGCCATCTCAAATAAAAATGATTTAAAAAGTATGAAAAAAATATAGATTCCAACACGGAGACAACTTATAACATTCAAGAAAAAAGAAGATAATCCACTTTCCATTAAAGTAACATTTTATATCCATTTTCTATTAGTATTAAAAAGAGAGATAAAAATTAGAAATTAGATAAAAGATATGATGAGTGTGACCCGGAGAAGTTTAGTAGGCAATTATACAACATTATCCATTCAAGAAGGGTGTGTTTATATATGTGTCTGTGCGTGTATTTTGTACAAAAGTTTCTTTTTTAAAACCCAAGGATCAACAACATGGATTATTGCTCATGCGCATCCTTGATTCTACTGAGATTTTTCATCCCAGCTTCTTTCTATTGCAATGTCTGCACATAAGATACATTCTCTCCCTTCTTTAACACTCACAAGATGATTGGAGATCACATCTTACACAAGCCGGTCATGTTTTATTAGGATTGAAAAAGCTAGCAGTGATATCTTGAGCAACATTTTCACTCTTTTAGGTATAATCAACGATTAACTGACCTTCTTAGTCTTCTGCATCCAACATTTTTTTTTGCATGACCCATTTACATATAGACAACAATTACTCTATTTTATGCTTTTCTCGTGTTTGGCTGGTATGAATTGATGTTCAACCAAATAAATTAGACAAAGAAATGTATGTCATCTTAGGCATGAATGCAAAGTGTCAGATGCACTGACCTAAAACAAACTTGAATTGCTGACATGTCCATACAGTTCATTACTATATTAAAATTAAGAGACATGTTACAGAAATGATAATATTGAATAAGAACTACAGTAGAAAGAAAAAAAAACCAAAATTTCAAAGAAAATTCAAAGAGAAGGAAAAAAAACAAATGATCATTGGGGATTCTTAGAATTATGGAAACAACACAACACCCCCCCATTAAAGCTAGATGATGAGGAAAACTAAGTTGCACTTGTGTGATTTTATATTGCTGGGGTTGTTTTGGAAGTGTGGTGTGTGTTGTTTGAGATGTAGTGTTCCTCTTATGTGTTCCACTCTTGACTCTCCTACTAAGGCCTATTCCCTTTCTCTAGGCTTCTATAAGTTCTTCAGGTTTTTAATCTTCATTGATTCTGCTTCTTGGTGGGTTTCAAAGATTGACAGTTATTTCAAGTGGTTTTTTTGATTTCTAACACTTCAACCTCTGAAATCAAGATCGAAATGCTCAATTCATGACAGTGAAGATGAAAATGTGGATGTTTTTCAATTGATTTTGCTCCAAACTTGCTTGTTTTCTCTATGCATAATGGAAGGTATGAGAAGAAGAAGAACAATGGGACTGCGTGGAGGAAAATAAAAGAAGCTACGTCATCAAATCTTGTTTCTTTGGCCTGTACTGATGAATCGCCTACGTAGTTTTGGATTCTTGTTTTAGCTTCTTCATCTGAGCTGACCAAGAAAGATGGGTTTGTTTTCTTGGAACTTTGGCGTTGTTTATGGGACTGATTTTCTGACATTGTTCGATGGGTTCTCACATAATGTTGGGGTTTGGACGATGGTGGCTCGAGGTGGGTCTTCTGCATTGGTTTTGGATAGTGAGAAGGGAGAGCTTGTGAAGGCTCCAGCAAGTTTGGGGGAGAAGGTGAAATTTGAGGTAGATTTAAGTGACAGCCAAGATGAGAGAGAGACAAAGAGCAAGGATGAGGCAGAAGAGAAATAGAGAGAGGAAGGAGAGATGAGAGGAAAAAGAGTTTTGAGATGAGGGAGAGAGACGATGCTGAACCGATTATTCTTTTTGGCAAAAACAAAAAACTAGATTTGGGGAAGAAGCTAACCTTGGCCGTCAAGTTCTCACTGCGATGAAGAAGTGGAGACCTTGTTCGTCGAGCTCTCACTGTGACTTCGACCAGAAACCCTAGTATGCCCTTTGTTTTTTTTTTTTTTGTTTTTTTCCCTACGAAGAGAGGAGAATCGATTTTGCTCGCTTCAAGTAGAATCAACAAAATCAATCTCAAAACCGATTCTGATTTTGCCTTTGATTTTGATTCTATTTATTAGAATCGGCTTATAGAATCCGAACCAAATGGCGTTATATGGCCTAGAGTCGATTTTGGCCCAGAATCTTATATATATATATATATATATATATATATATATATATATATGAGAGAGAGAGATGACTGACCGTAGATTGTCCACTAAAAACTTGAATGACCTTTGTGTGTTATTTACTTATGTTTTGGGTAAAAGAACTTTTATCACACACCACATGGCAAAAAAAGTCAACAAATTCAACCTCTACCTTCACTTTTGTTAAGTTTTTCTTTTTGGCAAAAGATCAGCTCAAACAATGTTTTCGCAAGCATGCACAAGCAATCATGTTCGAGCTACCACGTAGGACAAAAAGAAGAAAGAAAACAAACCTAAGATATAACTTAGGTCTTGGGCTGCTTTATTTTGTTATGTGCCAGCTCAAGCAAAATGTTTACGTGTGCTTGCAGAAACTTTGCTTGAGCTGATCTTTTGCCATTTTGCTAGACTGCCTAAATTTGTAGGATGTTAACAGAATGGGTTGTTTGGTTCAGATTCTGACTTTGATTCTAGATTCTGATTCTGGATTTTCAAAATCAGATTTTATAATCAAATTATCAAAATCTAGAATTCTATTTGGTTAAACCTGATTCTGGAAGTTGACTTCAATTTACAAAATTAGAATCCTGTTTGGTTGAACAATGTTCAAAATTGACAATTTAACTGAATCTATGCATAAAATATCTAAATTGCCCATAAATGAGATATTAGAATACCAAAATCATAGTAAAAGCATAAAAACTAAACCATATATATGTGATAAGTATTAAAAAATCATTCAACATACCTTAAGCAATTAAAACTATATAATAATCATAAACATACATTATGGATGTATTTCTCCTAACTCATGTTCCACAGCAACTGAAATTTCATCTCTAAATGTGCCCATCTCTTGTTGCAGTTGTGATGGAACATCCTCATTTGGATCATCGTCATCGTCATCGTCCGCCTGATCAAGTACTACCAAACCATCAATATCATATTCTTAAAATAACTAATCTCTACGGGCTTCTTGTCGTATGGAATTGTGTAAAGTACATGCAGCAACTACAATTAGCATTTGTGTGTTCAACTTGTAAGGAGCCATTAGTTTTAGGATTGGGAATCGCGCTTTTAACACACCAAAACATCTTCCGATAATATTCCTTAATGAGGAATGAACATAATTGAATATTTCATTTCCCTGACGTGGTCTTTGACCTCCACGATGAAAATCTTATAGATGATAGCGTACATTACGATACGGTGCTAGAAATCCTGGCTTATTTGGATACCCCGCATCAACCATGTAATATTTACCTAATACACAATTATATTCAGCATAAAACTAATTGTCTTTAAATAAAAAAAATGAACTTTAAATTTTTTGAAATATAAAAAATACCTGGTGGGGGATGAAGAAAGTGCAAACTTGGGGTATATATTGCTTCATTGAAAATTCGAGAGTCATGTGCGCTTCACTCCCATTCAGCCCATATCCAAGTGAATCACATATCAAACGAGCATACGACCATCACATTTTGTGTTGTATCTCCTTTCCTACCAGACCAGTAAGGAACTTGATATGAAGCTGGAATTACTGCACTGATGTGAGTTCCATCAATTGCACCAATGCAATCTTTAAACCATGACATATATTTTTGGTTTGTAGAAATCTCCGGAGGCGTTTGATCGAATGAAGGAGACACAATAATTTCTTTTGCAAACTTGGCTAAAGCATTCAACACATTGTAAAAATGTCGATTAGTTGTTTCGCTAGAATGTTGAAACCTATCTGAGGTAGTAAAATTACTCTCATTTTGACCGATGGTATGGGTAAACATAGCTATTTGTTCTTCGACACTAATGTGTCGTGTATCAGACAAAAGGTTTCTCTCCCGTAATGCCTATGCAAGCCTAAATAACACATGTCATTGCATACCAAACAACCTTTGACATCTAACAGGTGGGTCATCATATAGTACTTCATGTAGAAAATCACCCCCTATTAATATTGAATTGTGTAAAGATTGTATGGGTATCATCAAATTTAAATATCCTTGCAAAAATGTTGCACTAATGCCATCAAAGATTCTTTCATAACATCATCTGTATCCATTCTATTTGTTCACAAATGCACATTCATATCCATTTAAACAACATTTATATTAAAAGGTACATTCATTCTAGAATACTACATCATATAAAGCACATTCTACATAAATCACCTTCATATAAAATTGTACTCAAAATACATCCATATAATTGTCCAAAAAATTAATTACTTGGCTTTTAGCCTACCACACAAACCATGTAAATTTTTTTTAAAGCACATAAGTATAGTTTTTCAAAAAAAAAAAAAAAAACTCTAAAAACTATGTCATTGGTTTCATGCCTTCTCCACATAACCATCTTAATTGGTGTCAAGTGTATTCTTTGTTAAGTTGACGATGCAACCATGTTAGCCATATCATAGGATCCAAGGTCACAAAAGACTCCTTATTCACTGGATCTTTGAAAATATCCAATGCATCCATATACATCTCACTCCCTTTCTCCATCCCATCCATGTCTTCTAAGAGTGATATAGCAACCTTGATTGAATAAGGATGCAATGGTGGGGGTGGAGGTTGTTCTTGTGTTGGTGGAATCTCAAGAGTAGTCATCATTCCACACGAAAATTCAATCAAACTTTTGATTGCTTCTTGTATATCACTCCTAATATTATTTTTCTTAGGAGGCATACAATTGGCAAGCAATTCAGCTTGATGTTTTTTTTTTTTTTTCTATTAACACTGCCTGGTTCTTCTATAACAAGCTCATTGTCCAAGCCTCTTTTAGGGGTAGAGTGAGTCAACATCTAATCCAACAGCTTGGTCAGGATCAACCCCAAAATCAGGTACATTGTCTTGAACATGACACCATTTTTCAGGACCAATAGTTGTTGTACTTCCAAACAACCTATTTAGATCATCTTCAAAGTGCAACCCATGTTTTTGGAACTCCTTTGCCTCTGGGTGTGCCTATTATAACAAGTTATACAAAGTTATTGGATTAATCTTTGTAACAATTTATAATATGAGAATTTAATATAATTTGTATTCTTACTTTCACATACTCATTCCAACGCTTCATCACATTTATATGTACTCAAGTTTTCATCCCATCTTAATCCGGCTAGCTTGCCACTCTCACCATGAAATTCGCATGCTTCCATAAAGATTTTTAAATTGTGATTGCTCGAAATTTTTATAGGTCTTTTCATTAAAAACTTTAATGATGTTTTCATAACCAACTTTATTGAAATTAGTTGTTGGCCTATTCCCTTTCTCCACTTCCTCCAATGCTAGTTCTATAAAAAGTTGTTTATATTCATCATTCCACCGAGCCTTAAACTTGTCAACTTTACTTTTTTCTGCTTGAGTCACCGGTAGGGATGCCATCTAAAAGAAAATTGATTTAAAAAGTATAAAATAATATAGATTCCAATATGGGGACAACTTAAAACATTCAAGAAAAAGGAAGATAATCCACTTTCTATTCAAGGTACATTTTATATCAACTTTCTATTTGTATTAAAAAAGAGAAAAAAATTAGAAATTAGATACAAGATGTGATGAGTATTCACACACACAAAACAAAAACAAAAAGAAGTAAAAGCATAGGCTAGATGAATGAGAAAGCACATGCGTTAAGTCTCCTAGTATTTTCTTGGAACAAGTAGAAGCTAGACAAAATTTCAAGTTAAAACCTAAGTTTCTATGAGGTAAGACATTTAAGTAGCCAACCAGACTAGAAACAATAGATAGCCCTTTGTTACTTTTTGTTTCTAGTAATGAAATTTCAAGGCAAATTTAACACCTCTTCTTATAACCTCCCCACTTACCCCTGTGTTTGGTTCATGTCAATTTTTCTTTCTCTGTTTTGAAGCTCTTTTTTCTTGGAGAAAGAAAAATAAGTGGCTAAAAGACCTCACATTGGAGATATGTTGCTCCCACGAACGAAAAAGTATGGAAATATGTCACTCCTACAAACTTCAAAGAAGAGCATCCTTTATGGAGCAGACATACAAAGTGACAAACCTTGTCATATGGTTTAATGAACAAGAGATTTCTCATTCTGAGTGACCTCCAAACTCGGCTTTGTGCGTGAATTAATAACGTCACAGGAAGCCAAAAAAAGAAAAGGCTTTGGCAAGACATAACAAGTGGAATATGTATATCACCAACATTCAACAAGTCATGTAAATTCATCCCTATCTACCAACAAAGTTTTGCCCACTCTTGCACCATGGGAAAAGATAGAGAAGCAATATCCTATATTATCCAAGCATTCAAGTTCCTCCTTACTTTTCCCCATATAACTATCTCGGTACAAGATGCTTTCTGTTCACACACTGCCAGGCTTAAACTCTATACTTTGCCATGTCTCATAGTTTATAAAATACCAATCATCATATCAGTTATAACTTACCCCTAAAAGTGATGAATATGGGAGAAAACCCAAAACCTTGTTATCTAAGTAATGAGCATCAGAGCCACAACTGTCAGAGTACACCCCCCTCCCCCTAATGGTGGGGTACATGGGAGCATGGTATCAAATATCTCGAAATATCTTAAATATCTTCCGATATATGTTCATGTCTACCAGGACCGACACGACATATTCCTATACCGACATGAAACATTAAGTATGTGATAAAAATTCATTTTTTTGGTCAACATAATGTACGATGTCAGTGTGTTTGAGCGAATATTCCCCTTTCACAGTGTATTATTGCCTAATATCGACATTGTGTTGTTACGATAAAAAATTATATGAAAAACAATAAATTTCAAATAAAGTAAAAGGAGGGAGAGGAAGAAGTTGAAGATAAAAAAGAAGAAAATGAAGAGAATCTACTTGTTCCCATATGCTTATTCGGTTAAATTATAATATTTTTGTCAACCATTATGTATGTATGTGTATTTTTAAAGAATATTAAAATACAAGTGTACTAAAATAATCTATCATTCCCAATGAATCTATTTGTTTCCTTGTGCATATGTGGTTAGATTAGACTATGCTTCTTAAGTTTTCACGATTTTTACAATATTTTTTTTCGATATTTCCAACATTTCCGATATATGTCTTATTTGGGCCTAATCGATATTTCCACCGACACCAGCATTTTGAACCTTGCCTACTTGTCCACATGGTTATACCATGGGAACAAGGGGAAAGAAAGAAATAAAAAAACCCAAACTTTATTTCAGTTGGCCCTCTATATAGGCTCACAGATACCCAAAAAAAAAAAGAAAGAAATACCCTAAAATAGAAAGTCCTCAACTTGAGGCCTAAGACTTGCTAACAAAAAACTATTAAAATCCGACTTTCCTAAAAACTATGACTACCAAAACCTACCTCTACCAGGAGCTGTCAACCAGCCATATTGGGGGGGCCCACATAATGACTTTAAGACCCACATAAAGACAAAGTACTGTGGCTGGTGACCAGCAGTGAATTTCCAACCTAAAAAACCCAAACTACCCATGGCTTTAATGGCCTTATTACTAGTTTTCCCCAACCCCTAAAAGACTAAACAATCCACACATTGCACACATCTTAAACCTTGTTCTCTTCTATGGTGGCATATACAAGAGTCTCTTTAAGTTGTCAGCATCATGACTCCTCTCAAGTCTTCCCAGAATTTTCCAGAACTGAAGTAGCCTAGATTCCCTTTGTTTGGTCCTTCTTAAACCTACTGGTTGAGACCTGATCTAGACCTACTTCGAACCTATATTGGTCCCATAACCCGCAGGACCTCTTAGATCTTCAAGGCCATCCTGCATCACTAATCTTCTATGAAATGGAGGGAATCGACTTCACAGAACCAACACCCATTGCATACATTGCTTCTACCCAAGATTAGTGGCTAGAATCAACGAAAAAACAATCCTAATCAAGGTAAGACAGAGGTTTCTTAATACAACACAAGCGCTTTTCACAACATAGGGTTACACAACCCACTAATAGCAACACACAAGGTTTTACAACCCTCAAGCACCCAAGAAAAAATGATTCCAAGGAATCCTCATAACATGAGCACAATAAACGGCCAAAAATAGGGGAAATCAGTGCCAACATGCATGAAGTAACGAGTAGAAGAAAAAGATGATGTGAAACATGAACCAAAGTAGACCAAAAAAACAAAAATACAGGAGGGCGCCGGAAACACTACCTCACAAAAATTAACACCACATCTTCATTTCTCAGCCAAATCTTCTAAACTTTATATAAGAATATCCCGTAGATAATCACGAACCAAAATTGAGCAACACAGTTCAGAGAAGAACTCTCAAACACATGTATTGGTAACTGAACTCATCGTCATAGAAAAACATCTAAATCCTAGATCTACTAGAAAAATATGAATCATCAACACTGACCTAGGTCGCCCATACTGTCACAGACAAGTCTATTGGCCCGTACGTGGTACAACAGCCTTCGGTGGTGGTACAGTGGCATTTTCGTAAATAATGTGCAATGAAAACTCATAAATAAGCTACTATGATTATTTGGGAAAAAGACATTCCCTTTTGGTAACGGATGAAAAGCTTGGTATATACCTTGAGGAGGGATGGGTGCTTAGAGGATTTGGCATGGGCAAGAGGCATGTCAAGGCATAAGCGCTACAACGTACAGTGTGTCATGTGACATGCTCCTAGCCCGCATGATCTTAAACTACAAGGCATCCCCAACATGGGTTGAGGACGGCTTTAAGCTTCTTAGAGGGGTGGTCTAAGAATCCCTTGTGGTTAGGTTCCTCCCAGGAACAGTGTTTGGGACCTTGCTGACAATGGTACTGTGCATTAGGTTTAAGCCCAAGGTTAACACCTAAGCATGCATTAACACACCTTGTCCCACAGTGGTGGCTTAATGTAGACTGATTAAACCATCTTGTGGCCTTTGTGCTTAGATGTACCTACCCTAGTGCTTGGCATGAGCTTAGCCTTATACAAAAGGATCACTTCAGTGGTTAGGCAAGACGAGAAGCGACATCTTGCGAGAAACATCATGGTGATGCATCACAATGAGGATACCAAAAAAAATGGTGTAGGATATTTCAAGGCCCTCAAATAAATTGTCAAATTAAAAGTGCGAAAACAAATAGTTTAAGAATTGAAGTTTTAGAACCCAAATAGCCACGAAATTAAGAATGTGGAAAATAGAATCAAGGAAAAGAAGTTAGAACGAATTAGGAGAGACAATAAGGAGAAAAGAAGTAGAAAGAGCCAAATAGGGTATTTTTGTAATTTTAGATAGAAAATCCAAAAATTACTAAAATAACCTTCTAACGCGTCAAAAAAAGGGCGGCTTGGCCCAACGGTAAGGCTTACCGTTAGCGTCCCTGGTGGCGCGGGTTCAAGT
>JAOXJP010230756.1:0-10739 GCA_025762735.1 Platanus orientalis
AGCTAATCACTTATTCTTTTCCCAATTCTCCAAGTTTCTTTTATTTCTCCCTCTCTTATGTGTATTCTAGTCTATTTCGGGTTAGAAATAGGTAGTTTATACGTTCTAAGTGTGAAATTACCATTTACCCAAAGTTCCCATGCGAAGAGGGGTGAAACCCCCTTTTTTTTCAAATCTGGGAGGTGGCGATCGCCCTCAACGACTCCTGGTGGACCCCGCTACCCGTCGGTGGTCGACTGTGCTACCATGTGGGTGACTGACCTGCACACACCCGAATCCCCAAAAATTTTTTCAAGAAAAATGATCCACGGGAGATTGGTCATAACTTTATATAGAAAAATAGGAATTAAGTTCAGTTTATTGGGTTGGAAACTAGACTTCAAGATCTTTCCAACAAGGTATGAATAAGACTCTAACTCCCTCAGGATTGGTGTTAATGAGCCTAAGAAGTGACCCCAATTACGCAATCAGGATAAGTTTTGAACTTGACACATTAAAGGCCCAATTTGATTCTAACACTTCAAGCTTGGTCCAACATGTTTCTAAACCAATCTAAGGTCTATATAAGGTGTGTTAAATGAAAAATATACCCTTATAGGGTAAAATTATCATTTTACCCTTTAAGTAGAATGTGGGGTGTTACACCCACAGTCTAGGCAGATGAGCTTTAGGTAGTTATTCACGACAGAAGAGGTATATCATTTCAACATTCGTATTTCTCATATTTCTCTCATTTTAGTTATTTTTTTGTTGCAATTTATATTATATTTATCTATGCTTATTTCAGCATCTTGAGTGGATCACGTCTTTATTGAGGCCAGTCATGGAGGGTGATCCTACGGCGAGGCAGACACAGTAGTGTGATGTCTGTGATTAGGCGGGTCTAAGATATCGTGACCTATCATGGCAAGCCCGCATCGGTGACAACGACATACACACGGAGGAAGAATCCGATCAAAGAGACCACAGAGACATAATTTTTTTTTAGTTGATGAGTTGTACTTTATACTTTATAGGGGATGAGGCCCCTCATACATTATATTATTTTGTTCAGGGATGACCCTATTTATATAAACCACAGTTTTGTTTGTTGTCATTCCTTCTTTACTTGTTATTATGATTACATTTTTATACTTTAAAACCACGTACTAAAAGATCTCATTCACTTAATGAATAAAATAAAATAAAATGATAGGTAAAAAGGGGGTCATTCCTATCAATTAGATATAGAAGTTGTTAATACAAAATTACATGATCAACGCATTGTGCGAGTGCCCATCCCTATCAATTGGATACATATAAGCTCTGTTCCGCCTCAGTCAGTTGTCAGTTAAATCCACTATCTCCTATGTCGTTACATCCTCACTAATTAGATGTCAAAATTCCTCAATTCTTGGTTTGTATGAATGCAGTGCCCATCCTGACGCATTATCGTTCCAGTATCTATGTCAAAGTGTCGTGATGGGTGGGATAGGATGACCCGGCACGAGGAAGACCTGCATGCATAACAAATAGTGAAGTTAAACACTACTAAAAAAGATTGATTGTAATAACACCCTACGCATTAGCGTTTACCTATACAAAGTGGTTGTTGTTTACGAAGCCTATAGCAACTTTCTTCTAGGTGGTAGTGGGTAACAGGTCGGATCGAAGTGACAAAAATGTCAAACACTGTTGCACACTCAAAAAGTATAGTATAACATTGTAACAAGAGGCTATTAGGTGTCCACATTCTAGGAAGGTCATCCAATACTTGTATAAGGGACCTTCCCTAAAGTATGCAATCAAACACCTAATCATTTGCATTGTTATAAACCCACCAAAAATAGGTTCATAATAGTGTTCATAATTGTCCAGTTCCTATTACAAGTCTGCTCAGACTTACCAACTAACTATCCTCTTCCATGCCCAACAAGGTAGCAATCGCCTTGAACCAGTAATTTTCGTCGGTTACGACATCTATAATATACTGAATAAATGGATATATATCGTCTAGAAAGTGCATAATATAAGCATCGTAGGACAAAGATCGAACTGACAACGTACGAACGACCTTTGATAGAAAGGATAATGCATGAGGAACAACGGCATGACAAATCATAATAATTAATATGTAATATTTAATATATAAACTATTACCTTCTCCTTCACTCTTCTCTGTTAGGTTGGTCTGATTGACTGTAGTGGGTTGACATCCACTAGACCGGGGCCCACCAGGGAGTAGATATCCTGCACAAATGGTATTCTCTCAAATGCAGATGGCTCACATCGGGTAGATTTATCCATTTTCCAATGTGGTCTACCTCGCATTATTGATTTCATCTCTGGTTCCTCTACATGTGTACACTGGATTTATCAATGCCCTTAATTTCCTAAGCAACTAGGCCTTACCTGACTGGCCAACTTGTGCGTAGACATGCTTAAACTAATCCAATTCCTTGCTAGGAACATCATCCTGTCTTGGATTGTTCTAGTTCAGGGTGGGTTGCATGTCAAGCTTATGCCAATAAGGATGCACAAAATCAAGTGGGATCGGATGCCTCTGCATACTATGGTCAGCAATTTCATGGGCGCATGGTAGGTCATGGGTGCGTCTAAGCTGACACCCGCATGCAAGGAGTCAATCCCAATAAAAAAATTTACTTTGTCTCATCATGTAACTTCTTAAGTGCAGTGATGGAGACGTTCCCACGAGCTCCCTGAACTCAGATGGCCTAAAACTGTGTTGGATGACCATCTTTGATTTCTCAAACGATATCTTGATTTCTGTATGTTGTAACAAGAGCATATTGTGTACGTTTGACCAAGATGACTCCAAATTGCCCTGACTAGATCCCAACTACCTCTTTAACTTGGCATGAGCACTCTCAACCCTATAAACAATAAAAGGAACAACTAGTTAAGTATCAATCAATGAGGAACAATTGCAAGTAGAATAAACAATAAAAAAAAAAAAACAAAATACAACTATACATATTCGTTGTTGTGGCCCCCAGAGCATAACTTGGTCCTTCCAGGCTGCAACAAACCTATCTCTATAAGTATCCAGCCAACTACTCGTCATGTAAACAAGTGTGTCTAGATATGCACTAAACTGCTTCTCCAATAATGTTATGTGGTTATGGTAATCCTCTTCTATTGGTGACACCACCACTAGATTCTAATATGTCATGAACAAATCCCACACCCCCTTTGTAGAAAATAACTTCTTACACTTTGTAAACACATTCTTATTTATGTGCCACCTACACAATAGATGTGTGACAATGGGAAACACTCATGAGATAGCATTCATTAGGGCCAACTCCCTATCTGTCACAATGACATAGGGCAAAGCATTATCATCCAAGATACCGCGCAAGACATCCAAGGCCCAATTAAAGTTTTCCTCCCTTTCATGTTGTAGAAACACAAATGTCACGGAGAAAGTCATGTCAGTAGATGTCAGCCCAATGATTTCCAGGAGGGGCATACGATATTTGTTCATTTTATACGTGTAATCCATGTGCAACACATGTGGGAATACACGTAATAAATCCAAACTGGTTAGGTGTGCCCAAAATAAGTTGGTGATAGCCTCACTATCCTCCCTTGTACGGAGTCACTCGATGTATTGATGTTGAGCCAACAGTCCTAATAATTGTTGCATATGAGATCTCCCAACCTACTCTTTCAACTTATATTTATGTCATTCATTGTAGATTGCCTTCATTGTAGTTGTATTGAGGGGATCTCTTTGTCTCATAGGGACCAAAATGTCTTTTGGTCGCACGTTACTCTTGGAAATGTCCTTTAATAATGAGTACTCTTCGGATAATCTACTAGCATAGGAGTAACCCTCTAGATGATCGGCAATGAAGTGGTTATGCACGCCACATACAACTTCCAATATCTAATCATCATCTTTAAGTAACTTCTTACCCTTCAGTCAGAATGGACATTCACGTTTTTTGGTACCCATCCCCCTAACCTTTGTATCCATACGGACGTTTTTAGACCTATTGTCTACTCTGTATCGTCCACTCTTCTCACATCCTAGAGTTAGACTTGGTTTTCTTCTCACAACACCACCTGAATCTGATTTCAAAATGTTAATCACAAATCCATTCATCTTTTCAACATTTGTTACCCAATAAATCAAGGTCACCCGACTTCTGAATATCTGCACAAGAGAGGGATAACACAATGGTTAATTGATCGAATAATATTAGCATATACTACAGACTAACTTTAAGCGTATATTATGAACTGATTTTTACCTGGTATGTGATGAACTCATAAGTGTAATCTACAATCATTTCTTCCAAAACTGTGCTACAATGGGTCAAGGCATTAGGCTGCAATCACATAATTACTATTTAAAATATAAACCTAATTAATAATATAAAAAATTCAAACTTTTAAAAAAATAAAAAAATCATCCTATTTGGCTTATCCAAGCACCACAAGGTCTGTTCAGATGCTCCATTCGAACAGCCCTTCTGCTGCTCAAACTGTGTATCAGAACATGCCGCAAAAAATAAAAATAAAAACACATAAATACATACATATGGGTTTCCTTCTCGCTCTAAATCACTTCCATGATACTCCATTGCTTAAATTCTTGCTTGTAATGGTAATAGTTTGCAAATGAGGAGTGTAGAGAAGAAGTTAGGAGAAACGAAGAAGATGGTAATGTTAGAAGAATGGGAAACATAAGGAAGAAATGTAGTTTTGGAGGAAGAGAATGAGGTGTGCTTATAAATTTAGATTTTTTTGTTTTAATGTTAGAAAAGAGTATGAAAGTCTATTCATATTGGGGTATTTTCGGAAAGGAAAATTTTGAGTTTTAAGTGAGGTACACTTAGAAATATTTGTGGTGTAAATATCAGCTCCCTTTAAAAATACATCGTATATCAATCAATGGCACGCCTTTAGATGTATGTCTTTAAATGAAAAGGTTGGTATCTGCAAGAGGCACCAAATTCTTAAAAAACACATTTCAACTTGTGCTGTGAGGATATAGGGGCACAGACAAATTTGTGTGTAGGAGATCCTTTCTCTTTGTATTATGTGTGTTATATACCACCTACAATAAATGGGCCCACATAGGAAATCCTCTATGGTGCAAGATCGTCTCCAATAGATGCTGGAGAAAAACCATCCAACATGTATGCTTTTTTTACACTTGTCCTGTTGTTTAATAACAGAACCAAAAATGACAACTTCCAATGCTCCTAATTCATTTAATGAGATGCATGTCAACACAATAGAGATACTAGAAGGATTTCCTCCATGATGTATGTCTAACTATCATTTTGGTTAATGGCTTTGCAAGAGTATTAGTCAAGTTTCAACAAACATCCTATAATTTAAGGCCTTAGGTTTATATGCCTATTTTCTCATCCATTACAGGTATTATTCTTAGTTCAAACAATCACTACAGCTATCACAATGTAATGAGACCAATCAAAGCAATCAACAATAGAATATTCGCTAAGAAATTTCCCAAGTACTCAACTTTCATACTTGACTTTTTCTAAGGCAACAAACTCAACGTTTATAATAAAATGGGATTAACATGTTGATGAGGACATAGAGACAAAGTGGGAGGTGGGGTCCACGAATGAAGAGAAGAAAGGAGAAACATGGGACAAGAAACGGAAGACTTTGTAAAATATTTGGTAGAGCTTTAAAGGTTTTATAAGTTTTTATAGATGTCTTTTTGAGTCTATTAGAGTTTGGGATACACTGGGAATAAGTATTTTTGTTTTTTGGTATATTTGTTAGTACCTTTTATAAGCAAAAGAGGGCTAGCCGATCACTTAAGGGGATGGGGGTTAAGTTTTGTTTTATTTTCTTGTTTAGGTTTCTATTTGATTAAGGGAAAATTGTATAAAAAATGGGGTATCTATCACCTAATCATGGGTTATAAGAGATCCGTTCCTCTCACATTTTGAGGGGATGAATGACATGAATAAAGAATAAAATTTCTAGTGGTTTTCTTTTTGTATGAGTGAGTACTTCTCTCTTCCAATTTCTTGTGCCTAGGTTAGAACCTAGGATGGTGATGTCCTATGGTATGTAAGGTTGGTGATTTCCTTACAAACATGTACTTCTTTTTCTTCTTCTTCTTCATCATCATCATCACCTTTAATTCTCCGGTTTTACCTTCATTAGCTTGTTATCCATACAAACCTTATTGAATTTTTTTCTCTTTCTTCCAGCTTATCTAGTCCCATCTACTATTCCATCACTTATACTAATTGGTCATCAGTCCACCATATCACCTTGCTTCCACTTGATTTTCTCTATAAAATACTTCAAATAACATCCAACGTGTTGAAAGATTACCATTCTTGAACATTAAAATTAATTAAATTCATTGATCAACACATATATCAAAATATATTCTCCCATGATCACCATATGAATCTTTGAGATCTAATCATAAAAGAAGTTTAGAATTACCTCAATTGATTAATCGAATACAAGAATCCAATCCAACCATGTCTCCAAAGTTTCCACACCTACTCCAGAGTTCTATGCACCTCTCCTACTTTCAGAATTGTTACAAGACATTATCTAAACATGGATAACCCTATATATAGGGATAAGGAGAGGTCAAATAAACCCTAGGGGGTGTAGGATTCTTATCCTTAAGCTTATGGGGCCTACCATCCTTAATTATGTCAAAACTGCAATCAGGAATTCAATTATTTGATAATTACAACCAAGTACTCCATTAATTGTAACAATCCCTATGACATGTTACAATTGAACTCCCAAGGATAAGAATATAATATTAAGACCATTCCTCACAAACCTTTTCACAAAAACATCCTTTCATTGTACAATATTCCTCAATAACCCCCAAGACAATAAACTAGTCACTGTCAAACCCTTCAGGTCATTGGTAAATTATCTCTAAGACAATAATAAATCAATTAGACATTAAAAACATTTCTTAATAAATTTTTTTTCAAAACACTTATTTATTTAATTAATATAATTTTGAAAAATATTTTGACAAACACTTTATCAAAAACACTGGATCCAGATTTCTATATCCAATCAATTCATATTAATCTAGTGGATTTCCTATTGGGCACTTATGTTTTTTCAAGCATTAAATCAAATATCTAAACTACCCATGATATAACCACCAATTAGGCATTACTGGTTGGCAACTCAAAATAAATAACTTAAAGAATCATAAGTCCATCAGGTCAAAGGATTAGTCTATAACTTATGAACATCATTTACTCTAACAATGAATTTTTACTAAATGTGTTCATTATGGATCCCCTTAATGCATTTGAATTATGCATATATGTAAGTCTAGAGTCTCATTCCAATGATTGAGATTACATCACTCCATCATATGGCAACTCTACACTTAGCAGCCTTTTAAGCGATGTGTCCAACATCACCCATAGCTGTAAGGTTTCAAGCCTACAAGAATTGGATAGTCAGATCTCTCCACACATAATCCATGTATCTGACATCCTACTATGTTCCCTAAGGACCACATATCTCATCTCATGAGATCAAAACAATTATCCATAAATAAAATTATACGCATGTGATGATGGAATAAAGTACTTTATTATAAAATGCCAAATAAATACTAAAAAATGTGCCTATGATGGCTTTGTCAAGAAACCTATTCTAACACTATGATCCATTACACCAATCAACCATAACCCAAATTTACATTCTTTTTTTTTAAAACCCATCTCTATTAACATACCTTGCTGCCCAGAAAATTTTCAGCCCGTGGTTTCTTGGTTTCCATCACCAGATCATTCCCTTCCTTATTACATACCATGCATCTACATAAAGAGGGGATTTATTTGTAATTTTAATGCAAAAAAAATTAGAGAATCCCTTCAATAACACCCTGCGTCCAGACATATTACCTAAGTTTTATTGTTTTCTCTTGGAAATATTATATCCATTCATACTAATACATGTGGCCAATCATCTACTAATTGTTCTTGGGTTGCTCCATAAAAGAAACTGATTACTTGAAAGTTTGGGATTACTCAACATCTCATATGTATGGGTAAACTACGGTGAGAGAGAAAACTTGCTCACCATGTGTTTGAATAAAGTCCTATGAGTGTTGCAGATAAGATATACATTGTGTTGTCTACTGAGATCATCCAAGACTTTTGAGGGAGTTGATTCATGTTGCTAACATTGATTACTTGATGGATTCCATTTTGTAAGGATAAATACATTGGGTTTTGCTGTTGTCTTGGCTTACAGATTACTACATAGAGTTTGTACTACATCAAATTTGGTATCAGAATCAGGTTCCAACTTGTCCTCACATAGTTGGAATCCTTGGGGCATAAGCTAGTGCTAATTCTTATTAGAGATATCTCTTTGTTGGGTTATATGTTGAACTGGGGTTTGCATTGCTGGATTACACTGGTGGTTCCCTTGTAATTGTGTTTGGTGTCTTGAAGTTTTGAATGGTTATGAAGATATATTTATGAGAAAGATTACAGAGCAATAAGTGGATTGATTGATACTTGGAATCCATAGTGTGTATTTATAGAGCCCTAATAGACCTGTGGTAGTACCTGAATTGGGAGTTCTTGTTGGTGTTTTATTTCTGCTGAAGAAATCTTATTAAGGAAGTAAGCCGCAATCAGACCTGTTGTTCTAGTTAGTTATTAATTCACATTCTATTGACATGTACTGATTTATTTGAGTAAGGGTTGATCTCAAGCATGTTGTTGTTCTCATACCCATTGTCATTAGAATTATATCATTGACTCCCGTCCAATCGTGGATTGTTCTAATCATCTGGATAAGTCTAAGTCAAAAGCTAATTGGGATTATTGGTGGAATCAGCTTGATCACTCTTAATGGTTGTGATTGATAAACACAATAATCAATCTCCAAACTAGCTTGTGGTATATTTATTTTAAAACTACGCCACATCATTGGCTCCTTGTTGATATCCTTTGTTGGATAAGTTAGTTTGGAACAACTTTATCCGTCATAAAATCTCATATACTTATGCTCCAATAACCCAACCTATCCCAATATTTTGTGTTTTACATTTGTTCTTGAATTCTATATACATAGATATATAGCTTGCTTTAATTATTTGTTGTTCAGCTTCTCAATTGTCATAAATACCCTATTGTATACTCCTTATCAGTACTTGCTTACACATAAAATAGTCCCTTGTTCTATCCATGAATAACCTTATTCTATTCTTAGATAAACCATGAAGCCTTGTGTGTTACTTTACTATTTACCTATGGACAAAACTTATTACAGGATTGATTGTTCTAATACATAATTTTGAGCAACTTAACCTCTATAAGGATCATTGCTAGTGAGATGATGCGAAGTGATGAGATGGTTCTTCTAGTGAATACTGAGTTTGCTTTCTCTTTTGAGAAGACAACTAAACTAGCGATTAGTTCTTGGAGTGATCAGAATTTATTTCTACATCTTTTGTTGAAGATCTCCTATAAGATATGAAAATTTTAAAATATTGTGGATATGTTTAGGAACGTATTGCTGTTATTCAATTCAACTATGAAAGAGACTATTTCAACAGTGTTAAGTACCTAGTGTGTGATTTCCCCTTAACTAACACGCTAGTGATTTTTGGTAAGAGATGGATTAAGGCAAAGAAATTTACTTTTAATAAGAAGACCCAAGTGTTGCGATTATATAACCATGATGTATGGTATCATCTCTAACTCAAACCAGTTAAGAAGGTGCCCTTAGTCATAACTGGAAGTGTTTAGGATTCTCAAAATAAGAAGATTGAAAAGAGCGTTAATGCAATTAAGAGAAAGCATAAGAAATAATCTAATGCACCTTAAGATCAAACCTTGTTTGAGCAAGAGCTATCTAATGAGGATCTTAAGGCGGGGAATGTTGAGTAAACTTATATTGATGTTTTAAGTGAGACAGATGAGGCCATAGTGGTTGCTAACACATGTACCATTGCTACCCTAGCTTGTAACCAGCTACCGGAAGAGGTTCTAGATCTAGTCCAGGACAAGATTTAGTCCATCCTAGTAGACACACCTGCCCAAGAGTCTATGATTCTTTTAGACATTGTTGAGCCAATTCATGTTCAGCCAGTAAAGGAAGACCAAATTCTTGCTAAGAAAGATGTACAATTTATTTTTAATGGATACACCAGTTCATCCACAATTACCTAACTCTGAGATGGCTACGTATGAGGTGACTAAGGAAGTGTACTATGAGGCATTTCCATTACTAAATACTTATTTAAAGAAAAATAATGTGTCCTATGAGATCTATCCTATATCAGATGCTTGCAAGAAGACGGGATTACATCATAATCTTATCGTCGAAGGATTTTGTATATGGTTACGGGATTCGAGTTCCCCCATGATGTTGATCATATCTCTTACAAAACTCAAGGTTGATTTTTTTCGAACAATGGGGTTTAATGAGGACATGGAGACAATGTGGGGCCCACACAAGGCCTTGGTGGGATCCACACATGAAGAGGAGCAAGGAGAAGCATGGGAAAAGAAATTGACGACATTGTGGAGGATTTGGTTAAGCTTTAAGAGGTTTTATAAGTTTTTATAGATGTTTTTTTGAGTCTAATAGAGTTTAGGATACATTGGGAATAAGTATTTTTGTTTTTGGGTATATTTGTCGACACCTTTTATAACTCCGCCAATGTTTGTATCTTCAGACATTGCCGGTCCCAAGCCCGGATAAAGGAGGAGGGTGGCGTCAGG
>JAOXJP010230757.1:0-10739 GCA_025762735.1 Platanus orientalis
CCCCTAAACTCCCATGAATGAATTCATTCCTAATTTTATCCTTTCTAGTCTTGCCACTCATCCATCTCAGCATCCTCGTTTTAGCCACACTCATTTTATGTACTTGTTGTTTGTTGGTTACCCAACATTTTCCATATGTTTTCCCTAATTTCTCCTATTCTTTTTCTTCTTCTTCTTCTTCTCCCTTTTCTCCACAAACCTTAGCACATTACCATACAAATCTACTCTATTTACCTCAATTTGAGGCGTACAAGTTCATAGCATAACCACATATAATGAAAAAACACCCCTCCATGTTAGCTATACCCACCTAATGTTATGGAGAAGTATAATAGACAAAATCAAACCCATTGTATAAAAACCCCAAACCAATAACAACGTTAGGGTAGTAAATCAAACACCATGCTTCAAAAACTCAACCAAATCACAAGAGGTCTTTTCCTTTAGATTTAGCAGTAAAAAATGATCCATCTATATGAAACCAAACACTAAAAAAACTCCTTAATTGGATTGAACAAATCGACTGAGAAATTGGGTTTTTGTTTTTCCACAAAAAACCCTTTGAATGATAAATTTTTTTCGTAAAAACGATCACAAATCATGATAAATCCATATGAACCAAACCCTTGCATCTACGATCTCTGACACATGTATGGGCTTGCTGATGTCAGCCTTGGTGTGCTAGCTCCATCGTGACGTCATCAAGACCGATCAGATCCCTAGGCTTCGATACCAAGTTGTTTTGTATATTAGACAAATAAAGAGTAACAATCAAGGAAGAGGAAGAAGAATGTTTTGGAGTGAATGTCGTGTGTGTAGAATCTCTGTGAATCTTTAATCACATCTAATTATATTTATGTATAATTAAAATCTCTGTGAATCTCTTCTCACCTCTTATTCCATAAGTACTATTTTGCTACTCAACATATCCATACTGCTAATAGAATCATGGTTGCCAAGATATTCTTTTTCACCACTTCTAGAGTGATGTAGGACAGCCAAGGGATTTAAAGAATCTAGGACTGAAATTCAAGGAATGGTGGCGGATTGCATGTTAGGGTTCTGATATAATGAAATGAAATAGGGTTTATGGAAAATTTAAAGGAAATGATTAGGAAATCAAGAAATCAGAATTTAAGGAGCTATAATAATAGTAAATAATAAAAGAAGAATACGAGAAGGTGCGAAAGCTTCAAGGAGTCCATGAGATGTTATGGAATTAACAACAACGGTCATTAATGAAATTGATGCAGCATGCAAGTAGATGAGTGAAGTGTGTAGATAAGAGATAAAGTATAAAACCACTTAAGTAGTAAAGTGTTATAACCTAGATTCCTACTCACCCCAAACATATGCAAACTAGGTGACTCTTAAGTTAGAATAGTCATGCATTAGAAGAATTAAGGAAAACAAAGCAAAGAGAAATAAAGAAACCTAATTAATATGTTAAAACATCCAACCAATTAAAAGAACAAGGAACAATAGGCTTGCTGTCCAGAAAATTCTGAGCATAAAAAATATAAAATAAAGTGCTCAAAACATGGTAATAATAAAGACAAACAGTAAATAGGCTAAAGGTTTCAACCTTAAGTATTGTAAATAGTCAAAATGTGATGTTCTATGGATTAAGGAATATATATGGATAGTCAAAACAGTAAAATCCAGCAAGCTTTATGTAGGGAATTTTAACAAACACTATGAGATCAGAAAAATAAAAGTGTGTTTAAAGGGTAGGGTTAAGCAAGGTAATTAATGGGGTATTACATGGGGCTTAAAGGGATGGTGTTATATATGATTAGGGTTAAGAAATAGGAGCTGAGATGTTAGGAATATACTCAGAAAATTAACACGAACAGTCCCTAACCTATGCCATACAATTACCAATTTTCCACTAATGTGAGGGAATTAAAAGAGATGTAAACAAGAGGGAATGGACCTGATGTTGATGCAGTGGTTTTCCTTGAAGTCTTCTAGGATGCAACCACTCAAATCACAAGCAAAAAAGTGTCTGAGATTGATGATATTGACACAAACCCCAAATCAGCTAAAATCTGATGGTGTGCCACCTCCCTCTAATAACCCTTGATAGGGTTTGAGTTTGAAGAAAATTTATGGTGGTCTATCACCTCTGCATGGGTCACCTAAGGGTCTAGCACACCCTGATATAGTCAAATTGAATTAAATCCCCACACTTTGGTGATGGTAGCTCAAACCCCAAAATCTGTTCAGCTCCATCGATTGCTGCCTCCCTTGGAATAGCCCTTGTAGGGTCTTGATTTGATGGATCTTTTCTAAAGGAGGTAGATTGCTAGTGTGTCACCCAGCCCTTCTTGACAACCTGGAGGTGTTGCTTCAACAAAACCCTTGATATTATGGATGTGGTGATGAGATTTGTGAGAATTGTTGGTTTTCAACTAGTATAAAATCTGCAAAAATATTAGTAGGAAGAAGAATAAGATGACAATCCTTTTAACCCAAAGGGAAGGGGCTTGCCTCCATCACCACTGTTAAACTAGGTGGGGGTCTAGTTCCTTTTCAGGGTTTTGTATCTCCAAACTTCACAATCAAGGAAGAAGAGAGAAATTTGAAAACTCAAACTGTATATATCGCATTGCATAGAAAAGCTGGTCGTGTGGTCTTTATAAAGACTCCCACAGTTAGGTTTGGGTACAAAGTAGCTCTTATGATTAAAATACCCCCCAAACCCAAATACCTATGTCCAAAATACCCCCAATTTAAAATAAAAGATATAAAACCCCTAAATAGACAAATAAAGATTGAACTATCTTCCAATAAATGCACCCCCCCAACAAGAGACATAAATAATGTCTAGTAACAATAAAATTACTAAAATAAAGTCTAAACAAAGTCCCGGGCATGTGAAGATCCTCTATTGGAACCAAAGTAGAGGTTCAGCTCTCTTGCGGTGTCTCTGGTAAGTTTGAAAGGCACGCCTGGACCCGATGTCCTCATCAGAAATCCACCATTAATAGAACTTTAGAGTCCACCAAAGAAAGACATTCAGAAGAGCAATTTTCAATACTTTTCATGCATTCATTCATTGGGTTTAATAGAGGAGGGTACATATATTTAGAAGCCGAATTCCCTCCCCCCTCCTCTTGCCCTCATTTCTTCTAAAAAATAGAAAGCCCAAACAAAATAGGAAAAAAATTGTACTTCCTATTAAAAAGAAAACACAATCAAAATAAGAAAATACTCCAGATCTTAAAAAGAGAATCAAACCAAACAATCCCAACCCAAATTAGGAAAAGATACTTTCTAATCCCTATGTTGCACATGCAACAATTAGACTAGAATCTTACATTTTAGGATTCTCTGAAAACAACACCTAGGAAATAATTCAATTTAAGGAATACCAAAATACACTTCGACTGAAAATTATTGAAATATACTAAAAGGAAAATTACCCAAATATACTCATACTAACCAGAAAAAAGGCCTATAGTAAAATAAAATTTCCCAAAGTACCCAAATGCGCTTGCTTAACCCATAGAATTTGAATTTACGGTGTTTTGTGTTCCACGTCACAGGGAAGTCACTTTTCCATCAAATGTGTGACTTGTAAACTCCTTCCTAATATTCCAGCAAGCTACAAAAGAAGCCAACTTCCAAAGAATCTTCCTCCTGGGCTTCTGAGCACATTTATTCATCCAAAATATGCTCCTTCAGCGGAGATAGATAATAAATAAAACTAATCATATCTAGCAATTTTAGAATACAAGAAAAGGTGATCACATCAGTACTTCCACTGGCAGCTTGGGGGGAGGGGTGAGGGAGGAGGAGAGGGGGGAACAAAAGGGTCCACGTGTTTTGCCACGCCACCTCTTCCATGTTGAACTTTCAGCACAAAACCCGTCTGCCACATGACAACAATAGGGGCTTTTTATTTGCCTTTTTTCCATATAAAGAATTGTATCATCCCTTATTTGGCATGTGCAAGTATCATACCCCTTTATGCCACATGACATGGGTTACTGGGATTTGGGATGAAACTTGACACAGAGAGAGAGGGTGAGGTGATGAAGCATATGGATTCCTTCGGACCCACCACACCAGCTGTCATGTGCAAAAAAGTGTTCCCATATAATCTTCTTTTGCCACATTATCCATGAAGATCTCTGCCCTTTTTTAGAGAAACACTACATGCTTCACTGACATTCTTCTCAACTTCTGCTAGTTCACATGCTGCTGGATGCAATTGTAGAATGTTGAGGATAATCCAGTTTTAATTTAAGGTCATTACCCAGTGCTGGTCCCATAATTACTGGGTTCGGGGAGGGGTGAACGGGAAACAGACCTTACCTTTTGGCTTTTTGCACAAAGTGGCCACTCACCAAACCTGTGTTTTCATGCTGGACAGCCCAGGCCACTACCATTGCACCAAAGCAATAATCCAGTTTTAATGTCTGATCTTAATTTTATGTCCTAACATTTAATACAGATGAAGGGAGAGAAGGAGCTCATTGAGAAGATACTGCATACCGAAATTAATATTTTCCGTTCAATCAGGGATGGGAGTGCACTTATGCAGCATATGGAAGACTTCTATTACATCACATTGCTGGAGGTACATCTCTGACATTTTATCCAGGCCATCTCTTTGAATCCACTTTTGCTTTATGGTTAGCTTCATGGTTTCTATTATGATTATGTCATGAGTCTGTAGAAGGCTACCAACTATGAACTAGAGGAAATCAATTGCATATCATCATTAACTCTTGAAGTTAATTTTTAAGAGTGGTTCATATATTTTATACTTGAATATTAAATTCTTTTCATACTGAGACCTGTTGGTAAGCATTCTCCTATTACTGAAAGTGAGAACAATACTACAGATCCGGGAGAGAGAGAGAGAGAGAGAGAGAGAGAGAGAGAACTGTTTTTCAGATTAAAGAAATTTTTGGTTTTCTCCTGATCTGTAAGTTCTGGTTAGTTAAACTAATATAATGTAAGCTTCTTCTCACCTGCAGTTTACTGCAAAATGCAGCTACTTATATCTCCTGAATTTGAATGATTGTCTGTGATGTAAAAACCTCTGTAGGTGTGCTACAGATTGACACATGATGTGTTTTTGAATTTGGTGCCTCTTTTTGGACACCTACCTTTTCAACTGAGCACTTTTTCTGGACGTTTTTAACCCCAATACACGACGTGTCAGCTTATATTTCATCACAGAGACTCACAAATCCTTTCATCACAGAACATTTGTTTCCTAAGTTGTCAGTCCATGCATTTCATAAAAAACTGTCAAAAATGTCTATTAACTGGGTTTACTGCAACTCAAGAAACCCATTGCACTTTGAACTCTTATTGCTAATCCAACTAGAGGTAATAAAACACTTCAAAGTCCTTTTTGTCCAATGTATACTTCAATGTGGACATATATTTAGCATATGTGGCAAATTGACATTGATTTCTTGTGCAGGTGTTAATTTGATTCAAATTACTAAAATAGATACTTATAAGATATAAAATCGCTATCAATAATGTTGTTACATTATCCATTAACCAGGAAATTTAATAATATAAAAATTCGACTATAGGTTGTGTTCATCCTGTCGTTGTCTTGCCTGATTTGTGTGACATTTCAATTTCTTTCTTTTCTTCAGAACGTGAGATCAAATTACAAGACTGTTGAATGCACAAATTCCACCGCTGAAGATAGCTTATCAATTGGTTGAGTTGGCTATATTATCTCACAATTAGTTTTGGTCGTGCGGCATGAGTTATTGCAATTTTCTGCAGCTGTCACGGGTAGTATTTCCTTGGAAATTACTGCGTACAAAATGCTCACACTGTATAGGAACTCCATTCATTCAGGGGAATTGTAATATTGTGGACTTAGTGTGCCCAAATTCAAAAACTATACAGTTCCTGGTAAATAAATTCTCTGGAAGAAAATAAGGTGCAAACTAATTTGTGAGAACTGTGCAAACTGCACTAGGGTGTGGACACGTCAGCGCCAAAAACTGATAAGCATGCCCCCAAAAAGTAATCACTTTTCAATGCTGATGCGTCAGCCCCCCTGGTGCTGTTTGCACAGTTCTCACGAAATTCGTTCTCATGTAGTCCAAGCCCAAATTCTCTAGCATTCCTTGCTTCCGTCATTTTTCATGTTCCTGCATTGCTGCTGGTTTAATATCAATGCGCATACATCTATATGCTTACAGGGTCCCAATCATACTTATTTGAGCTTCAATAACCAAAAAATTTCGCTGCATGAAGGGCCTAGCCTAAGCATTCCATCAAACCCGGGGCTTTTGGTGTATTTGCTAGGACCACTTGGTTCATTACAATTGCTATTAGAGTCGCACCACATCTGAGTTCAAGCCAGAGGGGCTGATCTTTTGAGATGGCAACCTGGGCTACAGTGAAAGCTGCTATAGTGTGAAAAGTGCTATTTAGATCAAAGTGAGAATTGTCACAAGGTGGAAACTGCTTTCGGGGTGAGAGGAGTGCCGTTGAGGGTGTAGTACCCCGGAACCATACTGTAGGGCCATGGTTTAGTAGCACATCATCTAACTGTGAAGGAAACTTGTGTGTTTTTTTTTGGTGCGCACAACACCTTAACAGGTGTGATGTGTTTAAAGGCAGAGAGGTACGACTTAGAAAACAAAACCGAGGTGGGGGAGTTACCTAAAACTAGACAATATCAAGCCAATGGATTCAAGACATTACAATTGGTATCAGAGCTGGATCGGCTTCGCTATGTTGATTGGACTCCACATGAGGACGTGTGGCCCCTAAGGGGGATGGACAGTAATAGCTCGGGAGTTACAGCGTACTGTAGGGCCATGGTTAGTCCCACATCACCTAGTTGAAGACGTGTGGCCCCTAAGGGGGGTGGACTCCTTGGGAGTGTCGGTGTATTGTAGGGCCATGGTTGAATCCCATGTTGCCTAGCTTTGGACGTGTGGCCCCTAAGGGGAGTGGACAGTTGTACCCCGGGAGTCACAGTGTACTGTAGGGCCATGGTTTAGTCACAGATTGCCTAGCAATGAAGGTAACCTGTGCTTATATGTGGGCACAGGATCTTAATAGGTATGTCGCATTTTGAGGCCAAGGGTTATAGCTGAGAAAACAAAACCAAGGCGGGAGAGTTTACCAGAACTGAACAATATCAAGCTTATGAATCCAGGGTGTTAGATAGGGGGTTGCCGGGCCGTCAACTGCGGAGTGGAGTTTTACCATCCCAATGGTTTAAAGGGCCTAACCTGACATTGTTCAGTCAGTCCTAGGGCTTCTGGTGTAATAATTCAGGTTCGTAACATTGTTCATTGCTGTTCTCAAGTTTGCTTCACATGCTTCTATTTCAATTATATTCTAAAACTAGCATGTGATCAGCACAGATCCAGTTTACAAGTGCAAGCTTCGGGGGAGACCTTTGGTTACATGGGTCTCTGCATTCTTGTTGCTCATGATTCGTAGGCTCTGCCTCAGTATGTCTACTTCCCTCTCCTTCTTGACTCCTTCCTCCTCCATAGTGGCTATTCGGGCTTTCAAAACTTCAATTGTTTCTTCCTTGTCTTTCAACTCCATTCTTAGCGCTTCCGTGATGTCTTCCTTCTCTTCCTGGTACAGTCTTTCTCCTACATGACAATGATCTCATGCTATCAGTTCCTCTGTGCAAGCTACATAGATTTTCACTACCAACAAAATAATTCTTGCTGTAAAATTCTCATTGAGAAAGACTTGCTCCATAGTTGAGTAAAGCATGCAAGACAAACAGTGACCTCTTTTTCATTTTCCCTCAGAGTAGGAGGCGACAATTCAGAATTAGCCTGTACCCATTACCAACCATCCTCCTCTTTCCCCTTCTCCCAAAAAAAAATAATAAAATAATAAAAATAATGAAAACAAATAAATAAAAGTAAGTAAATCAATGAAAAATAAATAAACAACAAACAAACAAACAGAAGATATATACAGCGAGACTGAAATTCGGATACAAGGACCAAAAGATGTGGGTTCGAATGAAGGCAACAAAAAAATAAAACTTCAAATTTTTTCAAGATTGCTGATGTTGGGGATCTTGGAAATTAACATGAATTACACTGCCCAAATGAGCATCGCCTTGGAGAGACCATTGAGGGTGACTCTTAATGTAAATTCCTAAATCCTGATTTGCATAAGTATGTAATTTGCATAACTTGGATTTGGACAGATTAAACGTGTTTGGCATGGACTTGTTTTATAATACAAGTACAAACATAACGAGGTTTACAGGCAACGATTTAGTAGCTCCAACGTTTATATAATATAATTGTACTGGAGGGGAGTTGGATTGGGGCAGAAAGAGTCAAAAGCTTCATGATCACTCTATAGGATTGGAGACCCGGTACTGATTAAGTAGTAAGGACATCACATTTTAATCATGTCCTTAACAGTGCAAAATAAACCAACGATAAGAGTCATTCCCCAAATAATTAATATAATTAAATAGTACATAACTTGAGAATTATCATATTTTGTTGGAGATCTGATCAGCTCTAGCCACTTAAGCGTACTGCATAAACAAATAAACATGGGTTTTTTATTGTTTTTTTATAGGTGTTTTATATATATATATATATATATATATATCTTTTGTGGTTTTTTGTTAATTCATGCAGTATGCTTAAGTGCTGGAGCTGATTATTGAGGATTTTGTTGTTGATGTGATCTTGACTCAACGTGTCTACAAGGAATCAACTCGCTCAGGATCATCGCTTGCCGACCACCTTTGAGACAGCTTCGTACTACACTACAATTGTTTCATTCAACTTTAATCACAGTCATCAATTAAAATTAAATTTTGAAGAAACGGGTCGTTTTGCTACCATATAAGATCACTTCCAAGGACATGTAACCTACTCATACAAGGGCAGGGGGCTAAGAATCCGCTCATGGGCCTTATGTGTTGGATCACCTGCCTTGAAAATCAACCTGATTGGATGATTACATGCATCTTGTCTATTGCATTAAGAGTTAAAAGACTTTTGAAAACCAAATATAAGAACGAAAGAAAGTAAGGTTGAAGTATAAGACATAGATCAGATGATTAAGATTATGAAGTTTGAGAGGAGCTTGTACCCTGCATATGTTGTAAGCATTTATGCTGTGTGTGTGTGTGTGTGTGAGAGAGAGAGAGAGAGAGAGAGAGAGAGAGAGAGAGAGAGTTGTGGCACCTTGATGAGTCCTCTGAATGAGAGTGTCAAGTTCAGTCTTGATCGCGAGGTAGAGTCTCTTCCATTTCTCAACAGCCTTGTCCCGACAAGCTTGTTCCTCCCTCATATACTCAGCCAAGAAGTCGGTTCCCAACAGTCCCCACTCTTTGCTGCTTTTCCCTACTACCTTCTCAGCTTCCATTCCCTGAATTATCTCCTCTTTCTCTTCCAACTTCTTTCTTAACCTCCTAACCTTCTCTCTTAACCTCTTTCTCTCTTGCTTCCACTCCGCGTCCTTTATCGCAAAGATCCTCGCCTTTTTCTCGTATGCTCGATACTCATTCACTCGGTTACATGTTGTCTCGTTGATCTCCTCCTGGAGCAGCCTTATCTTCTCCCAGAGTCCCATGATATCATCCTCACAGGGGTAGTAGCTCTTATTCTTGCTCGCAATGCTGCCCATCACAGCTCCTCTTGCTTTCTTTGCTCACTCTAGTGATGGGAAGTTAAAATGGAATGGTTTATTAATGAGTGAAAGAGAATTAAATAAATGTGATGGAGGTCAGAGTTGATCCGGATTAGAAGACTGGATCTTGTGGTACATGAGTTTCCAGCAGAGGTTCCTTTCACGGATGAGCAGTTGCTTGTATACTCTTTAGTTTCTACTGGCCAGCTTCCAATCAATAACTTAATCATCAATGTAATTGTCAACACTGCCCGTGAAGATGACTTGCTAAAATCCAACAAAAATGGACCCGTGGAATTGTACCATATAGTGATATATGACCACTTCATGCTATGTTTGCATGTATATATGCATACGTAAAACGTGATGTGGATCATATACTGACAGAGGCCCACATGTCGGACCACGCATGCTATAGGACACGCTTTCTAGTGGGCCCACATGCCCATGTATTTTTCAAAATAATCTAGTAAAGTGTGTCATTTAGCACACGAAGAGCCAAGCATATATTTGTGCATGAATCTATGAGAAAACTTTAAGGTACATTCACAAGAGATTCCCATTTGATGGGGTCCTGCATAGATCTATAAGGAATTTTTTTATGTCATTCTAACCTTCAATTTTTATCTCTACTAGTTAGGATTATCCAATAATCCAATCGAAGAATTGGGAATCAATTAAACTAGGGTGTATATTTATGGTTTGATAACCATACATTTGTAGCTCATATTCTAAATATTGAATTATTAGAGAGAGAAAGAGAGATGTATGCATGTATATATGGGTGTGTGACTTCATGGGATTCCAGGCAAGGAAAGGACGTGTACCTATTATTTTTGGAATCCAACTCTTGCACTGCATATTTGTGCTTTTCCACTCAAGTGTAGGCCCATTTGATAATTCACCATTTACAATATGAAGGAATAGACTCTGGTGTTTGCAGCCTGTCCTGACAATATGAACTTGAGAATCGAGACATCGAAAGTGGCACTAAAGCTTCACTGGTATTTTGATGTAATATATTTCAAGAGGCTTAATATAAAGGGTTAATTACAATAAACACCCTGGACTATTTGAAAATATAGTCCCCCCCCCCTCATCTATTG
>JAOXJP010230758.1:0-10739 GCA_025762735.1 Platanus orientalis
AAATGGGTGGGAATTTAAAATTTCATCTAACCACTGCCCATTTTATTCCATGTAAAGTCACCTGGTGTCCTGGACACGAAATTCTGGACAGAACATCTATTTCGATTAATAAATACTCAAGTACTTATTAATTGTATATTTACGATGGTACCCTCCTTTGACCTATGCGTATTGGCTCAAGCACCCTTTGTCAGGCCACATGTCACACACTGATTGCTAATGGAGTGGTACTTGTCCATTGAGACTGAGATGATTTAAAATCGTAGAGAATCCTTGCCCCAAGAACGGATTAGGTGCGCCCCTTAATGGGTGCCAACAGTGTGCCCACAACCAGCAGGTGACACATCATGTTGAAAAAGTGAGTTACACTTTTTGGGGGGTGCTTTTCACTTTTTCGATGTGATGTGTCACCCTTTGGCTGTGGGTGTACCATTGGCACCCGTTAAGGGGGCACACATAATCCTTTGGCTTGCCCCCCCTACGTGAAAATCCTGGCTCCGCCCCTGGACTCATCAGTCTTGTTAGTAGTGTGTACAAGCTGTTAGCAAAAGCATTATCCAGGAGAATGGTTTTCGTGATGGCCAGTTTTTTATCTCCATCTCAGTGTGTTTGTGAGTGGAAGGCAGATTCTTTATTAATTGCTAATATATGTATTGAATTTAGGAACAGATTGGAAATGGTAGGGGTGGCTTGTCATGTGCAAGAAGCATATGACCATGACAACTGGAGCTTTTTGGATTATAGGTTACAACTGCAGTTTGGTATCAGATAGAGGTCATGGATTAGTGTTTGCATTCTTACAGTTTAATTTTCAGTGTCAATCAATGTTTCCCCAAAGGGTTTCTTTAGGAGTATTAGGGGCCTTTAGGCAAGGGATCCCCTATTTCCTGTCATAATCATCACAGTTACAGAAGCATTGAGCAAGTTGGTTTGAAATTGCTTCAATTTGCAGATGACAATATTTTTCTTAATGTTGATGAAGGAGAGTTTCTGATCCTCAGATATATTTTGATCTTGTTTGAGGCAATTTCAAGTTTTTTTTTTTTTTTCCTTAATTAAAGATCAATTTACATATAGGTAAATTGTTTGGGGTTGGTGGAACAAACAATGTGGAGAAAATGGTGGAAATCCTTGGTTGCTTAGTGGGACAACTTTCTTCTTCTTTTTAGGTCCTACCCTTTGGAGCCAATTATCAATTAAAATCCATTTTAATCTAGTAGTATAGAGGATCTAGAGAAGACTCACAAATTGAAATGGTAAATATCTTTTAAGTGAGGAAAGTCAATACTGATTAATAGCATTTTCTCAAAAATTTCAATTTAATTTTTAACACTTTTTACCAGTCCAGGGTCTGTGTCAAAGAGGATAATGAAACTGTAGAGGGACTATCTATGGAATGATCATAATGGAAAACAGAAATTTCATCCTTTAAATTGAAAATCCATCTGCCGTCCTTGGATTAGTGGAGGCTTGGGTGTACGTCCTTGTTGAAGTATATTAATTTGTACATCTTCCAACACCTTAAGGTTTTGGCAGAGTTGGTTAGTTTACCGTCAACATGGTATCAGAGCAGGTTTGGTCGTGAGTTTGAATCCCAGAGAAAGTATTTTTCCGAATATAGTGTTGTGCACGTGTGTATGCGTTGTGTGGACCTCGTGCCTAACTCCCCAAGTGTATTCCCAGGAGAGAACAATGTTCCTCCTGAGGGGGGTGTTGAAGTATATTAATTTGTGCATCTCCCAACACCTTAAGGTGTTGGGAGAGTTGGTTAGTGTACTGTCAACAGTCCTTTGCGTATTGGGCTCAATTGGGAAAGTGTCTATGGTGATTTGGGGAGAGACAGGTAGCCTTTGGAGGCAGGTCATAGTGGCCAAGTATGGATGCAGGGATTTTGGATGAAATAGCGAACTGGTGGGAAAAAATTATGGCATTTCATGATGGAAAGGGAGATCTAAGGTTTATGGAGACTACCTTCTATCACATGATTCAAAGTTGGAGACAGCTCCACGGTTCACTTTTGGATGGACGCATGGTGTGGGGATATCCCATTAGCGAAATCATTCCTAGCCTTGTTAGACTTAGCAGCAAGAAAAGATTTACTGTCAAAGATTGTGTAGAACTAAGGGAAGGTTGTAATTGTTGGTGTCCCAGTTTTAAAAGAAACCATAACTACTGGGAGGTAGACTTGGTGAAGGATCTTACTTGTCTAGAAAGTATGGAGGTTTCCAGTATAAGAGAGGACCACAGTAGGGATGCAAATGAGTCGGATTCGATGTGGATAGTAGTACATCCGTATTCGGCTCACTTATTTTCCATGTACATCTGAATTCGATTATTATCTGAGCGGATATTTGAAAAGCACATTCAAATTCGAAACTGCTAAGTTTATCGAAAATTGGACAATAATCGGATATATCCAATTATTATAAACGGATATCGGATATAATCGGATATTCAGTTAACAGATATCCGATTATTATAAACAGAAATCAGATATAATCGGATATTTGGTTAACAGATATCCGGATTTTAAAATTATCCGAATATCTATTTGACAAAGCTATCCGAATATTGGGATATATCAACCTGTTGTAAAGAAATCAGCAACATAAAAGACACAATAATCATTCCAAGTAATTCAAAGCATGCATTTTCTAGATTCAAGAATTAGGAGATTATATTAGCAAGCTTCTAACCCATCAAAAGATTTATTATTACTGATCAACGATTCAAATCCATTTGCTTTTACACTGTAACACTGAATAGATTCTATACAAAAAAACAAAGCAAGCAGCCCTTACATTTATTCAGGAGCATAAATTAAGCATCTAGACGATGACGATGCTGTTCAGAACATCTTCTCGACCTTGATCCCATCAGAATTCCACCCTTTCTCCCTCCTCATATTCTTTGTACTATACTATATCTTGGGGCTTTTCACCTTTGGCATTGCAGTCCCTTCCAGGCTCTTCCTTCCTATCATTCTAATGGGTTCAGCCTATGGTCGACTGCTTGGCCTTGCCATGGGGTCCTACTCAAGTATTGACCAAGGGCTCTACGCTGTTCTTGGTGCTGCCTCTCTCATGACCGGCTCGATGAGGATGACTGTCTTACTCTGTGTCATCTTCCTTGAGCTTACCTACAACCTTCTCCTGCTTCCCATAACCATGCTTGTCCTACTTATTGCCAAAACCGTTGGGGACAGCTTCAACCCAAGCATCTATGAGATCATCCTGGACCTTAAAGGCTTGCCTTTCTTGGAGGCCCACCCCGAACCATGCATAAGGAACCTTACTGTTGCTAACCTTGTTGATGCCAAGCCATCTGTAGTCACCCTTCGCAATGTGGAGAAGGTGGCCGAATTGTTGAGGTCTTGTGAAACACTACATATAATGGGTTCCCTGTTGTTGATGAATGGGTGGTGGGGCTGTTCTTTGGGGCAACAGGACTGCATGGACTGATTCTGAGAGATCACATTGTTGTAGTGCTAAAGAAGAAGTGGTTCCTGACAAAGAGGAGGAGAACAGAGGATTGGGAAGTGAGGGAGGTATTTACCTCTGTTGGTCTGGCAGAGAGGGGGGGAAAGATTGATAAGGTATTTACCTTAAACTTATGTTCTTAAGTTAGATTATTTTATGTTCCTCATCATGCCTTTCACAACAGTCATCAGCTCTTAAAGCAAAGCTTTCTCTTTCCACGGTAGTACTTGTACCCCCAAGTTCCTATTAAATAATTCAAAATTCAGTATTTAACAATAAATTGACAATTTAACAAATACAAAATAAACCATGGATGATGGCAATAGTATGATCAACAATTCCATAAAGCTTGTGTGTCCATAGCACAACTCAAGGAAGATTTGGAGTTCTATTGGTGTTAGGAGTACAATTTTCACGTGTTTAAGCACATAATATGGTTCACAATCATGTTAGGAAGTACTTTCAGTGTTTATTATAAGTATAGACAAAATCAACCATGTACTGACATTCAACACAAAATAATGGTTGGATTATAAAAGTATTATTAAACTACATAAAGAATCCAAAGTTCTTCACTTTGAAATGAGACAATTGTAGCATGTCAAGAACAATTCAATTTCATCTCTCTTATTATTTTATTTTATTTTTGGTAATAATTTCATCTCAATTGAATATCTATGATATGATGTATACAATTGCAAAACTCTAGACAGTCCTTTTAAAGTAAAATTTGGTTCATGAACAATGTTGGTCAACTTGCACTTAATAGAATGTCCAATTATTTGTCATGGGACTTAATTCCAAACACCTGGCAACTAGAGCATGAGCTTCCATGTGATGAACTACAAAAAATTGGTAGATTGAACCTCCCAACAATTTTCTGAGCTATTGGCACAGAAACTACATTAGAATATCATGAAAAAATTTATTTATGATTCTCTTTTTATCATATTAATATTACCTCAGTCAGTAGATTTGGCATAATCTTGACAGGAGTCTTGGAACACTAATTTTAAGGCTAGTAAAAGTTAACTAGATAACCCAATGAGAAACAAGATTTAGAGTATTCTCACATAATGTTTTGTGTTCCATGACTTATGTTTAGTTATTTTATTTCCTGAGTGGTAAAACTACAGACTCTGGTTCAACCATCACTTTGATCTAACACCCAGAAAGTTCATTGAAAAAAAAACAACAGAAGGAAACAGGATTACACTTACAGTGATATCAGCCAGATTCTCATGTAGATGAAGGCTTAGAGCTGGATCAATAGTAAAAAAAACTACAGAAAGACCCATCTCAGTCAAATTGCTTTATCAAGTATATGTGGAACTACCTGCAAGTTACAAAAAAGACAATTTTTTTATGGTCAGTATCACCATAACATGTATTATGCAAGGAAATACAATAACATCAAACTTAAGAGTTTCAATTTGTTAAGTGCAGTAATTGATCAATCACTTCCGAGTGTGCTTCGTATGCAAGCTAGGAGCAACACCTCCATATTGAGCAAGAAAATCTTCCTTGATGAAGTGAAAACATAAATCTAGCTTGATATCAATTCTATGACCAGTCTTAGAAGCAAAACTTTTTAGTGGGAACTCAACCAAAATAAAACATACTGAGTTATTAAGTTGCACAAAACAACCAAGTACTGACATTCACCTCCGGCTTTCAGAATTCTAGCTCTAGCCGTTTCTGTGAACCTTAAAGTTGTCACCTTCAAAGCAGGTACTTCGTAAACTCGCGTATCGTCAGTAACACAACCAACAACGATAGCAATCTGCTCTTCCTATACAATAAGCAATGGACACCACCACTTTTTCAGTAAATGGAATCCAGCAAGACATTGCAAGCAAAGAAAAAAATAACCCATTAAATTGGGTGGTCCTGCATAATCACTCCCCTGCATAAGTTCAATAAATCTAGCTTAAGTTTGAGCTAGGAGATCATTCTTCCATGGCCTGTAAATTGGGTGGTCCTGCATAATCACTCCCCTCTACATGGGAGTCATGTGCATAGAAAAAACACCATAACATCAAGTAACTATTTCAATCTAAATAATCCTTGTAGCAGAATCCCCCCAAATTAAAAGGAAAAAGAAAAATATATATATCTTTGAGTGTTCAAAGCCCAATTAACTTATCCATCAGATATTCCCGCATTAGATTGAGATATATGAACACATGCACACACACACACGGGGGGTGAGATGGGGAAGAGAGAGAGAGAGAACAGAGAAAAGACGGGGCAGAGAAAGAAGAGAGCAGATGGGGGAGAGAGACAGAGGAAGACAGAGAGAGATAGAGAGCGGCGAAGAGAAAGAGAGATAGAGAGAGAGACAGAGCTTGGGTTTTTTCATTGATGAGAGAGAGATAGACACCAAGAGAAGTGAGCTTAGTTCCCATAACACCAGATCAGCTGTGGCACCAAAAAATCCCTCGCTGTCGACAAAGAGAGAGAGACAGAGACAGAGACAGAGACAGAGAAAGACGGAGAGAGAGAGAGAGAGAGCGACGAAGAGAGAGAGATAGAGAGATAGAGATAGAGAAAGACGGAGAGAAAGATAGAGAGCAACGAAGAGAGAAATAGAGAGAGAGAGAGAGAGAGAGAGATATAGAGAGAAAGACGGAGAGAGAGATAAAGAGAGACACGAAGAGAGCAGAAGAGAGGAGACAGAGAAAGACAAAGAGACGGAGAGTGAGAGAGGGAAGAGAGACGCAGGAGAGAGAGGGAGTTACCTGACTTGGCAATGGCAATGGCAAGGGCAGGTGACGACGACAACCACGGCGAGGGCGATGGCCACGGTAGGCGTGCAACGAGACCTTTCTCTTTCAGCTTAGGGAGGGAGAGGATTTTAGGGTTAGAACAAAATTTTTAAAACCTTTTAAATTAGTAGGGTTTAGTCGTAGGATTTGTTTTGATCCAATGGTCTACATTCAAAAGAAAAAAATATTTATTATATTAACCAGATTCAGATATTAATCGGATTCGGATATTATCCGTGACGGATATATGTATATCCGTAACTGGTTCATTTATAATTGGATTTTTTTAATCGAACGGATATTTAATCGAAACGGATACATGCATATCCGTATTTGCTTTAAATGAATACGAAAATGAGCCGGAATCGGATAATAATCGGATACTTGCATCCCTAGACCACAAGATATGGACCAACAGTGCAAAAAAATATCTTTCAGTACGATCTTTCTAATTTGCCATGATACCCAAGAGTCTGTGCCAGCTTCAAAATCACTTTCTATGAAGTCCATGCACCTTCTAGAGTTCCGTTCTTATGGCTGGCAGCTCAAAAAAAAGATATTAACAGTGGATTTGCTAATGAGGAGAGGACAATTGGACCACACATCCTTAACATGTGCTGTTGGTTTTGGAAAATTGAGGGGATCACAGGGATTGTTTCTGCTCGAAGGCATAGTATGGTGGTCACTTTCTTTAAGACTTTAATCGTTACCTCTTGGTGCAACAGGCTTTAGACGATTAAGGGGGTGTTTAGATGTGTTGTGCGAAAGCTGTTGTTGTTGCTGTTGCGGTTGTTGTAAGAGAGCTGCAAGCTGAACTATAAAGTTTGGTTTGTTGCATTCTAAGGAGCTGTGGAATAGTTAAAGCTGATTGATTTTTTTTGTGTATGAACACTGATTGAAATACACACACACACACACACACACACACACACACACACACTAAATTCCAATATTTTTTATGAACACACCATAACCCAAACATTATAAGCTCAAAACTACAAAAGAACAATGAGTCCCACATAAAAGATCACATGGGCCCACCTGATGTTATGTATAAGAAGAAAAGCATAATTCCATTTCCAACTTCAATTCAATTCTTGGATCATTCATGAAAACTCATCTAGACTTGAAACATCACACAAGCCCACCTATCAAAATGTATCTGAGCTATGAGATTAACCCTATAAAGGTGCACAATGATCTCCCAAGGTTACACCCAGAAGATAACCTTAAATGATTATAAAAAAACAAAAACAAAATGACAACCTTATATATATATTGATAACGAGTCCGCTGGTCATGGAAAATAGCAACATGTCCTTTTTTTGGTGGTAAAGAGCAACATGCCCAATTAGATCTTAGTTAGAATTTTCCATGGTCATTGATGTATTTCTACAAATGTTCAAAAAGAAAAAGAAGAAAGAACTGGGGAATAATAAATAAAGAAGATGTGCGTTTCCTCATAAAACATGAAGTGAGAGCTTCCTCTTTCCCCTTTAAACACATAACCTTCTCTCTCCTTTGCTTTGCCTTCTCCTTCCCTTCTATCACTCAATAGGGTTCCCATTCTTATATCTGCAGGTATTGTTTTGTTTCTTCTTGAATAGTGCTTTATAATTGCTGTTAACGGAAAAACAATGGCAGCAAACAGTAGCAGGCCTACAAGACAAAAAGTGGCAACCATGTCTGTTTCAAAGGTAATAGCAGCTACATGTGGCACCATCGACTACAATTGACAGTGACTGTGTTGATTTTAAAGGTAATAGCAGTTACATGTGGCAGCATTGACTCCAATTGACGAAGATAACTGAAATTATTGGAATCTTGAATTTTGAAGTTACAAAGAACTAAGAGTTGTTTGCAAACAATAGAAAACTTATTGTTATCTGGATTTGATTATTGTATCTATAGAGCTTAAAGGCATGATGAGGACTACTCCCAAAAGTTTCATAATGATGAAAACCCAGCAAAGAACAATTTTCCAGAGACAAAACCAGTTGAAAATAAAAAAGTTGGGAATCCCAATTCCTGAAATGAGATTTAAAATGACAGTGCTTGTCAATTAAAGGAAAAGGAGAATGATCGCTGGAATTATTTGTTTATGCAAATTTATAGATAGTTGGAGAGCTCTCACACTCACCAGAGTTATCATGATCTTTGTCACAGGAACACGACAAATCATCCAAATAAGAAACAAGAGAAGAAGTAAAGAAATTGCCTGTTTGGCAGCCACTGTAATGTAATCATTTCATTTTAATCTTTAAATTCCCAAGGCATATGTAGCCCTGAGGTGATGGATCATTATGAACTCATTCAAATTTATACTAATTTGTTAACTAAAATTAGAAATGAAGTCATCTTAGGTTTTTCTATGAAATGAAATGACTTATGTTATGAAGCACAAATCACCGCAAATCTGAATGAGTTCATTTCAAGCCATCCCTTTTTGGCTATAAATGCCTTGGGAAACTCAAATGAAATGATTTCATTACAGGTGGCTGCCAAATGCAGCCGAATTGATCAAGTTTCGTAAGACTCGTTATTGCTGGCCACTTGCTGTTGCTCCTCGCCAGCAGCCTATCGCTCACTGGGGGTGCTCCAGCGCTTTTTCTGCCAGAGTCCAGCCAACTGCAACTGCTACCGTTAACAATCCAAAGAAATCATCCAACTTTTTTTTGCTTGCTTGCCACAGAAAGCGTGGAAAGCGCTTTTGCACCGTGCATCCAAATACCACCTCCGTCCCCAAGATACAATTGAGCCACAGTATTTTCTCTGTACCTTGCTTGTACTTACTTAGTACAGCTAACACCACTTCATATAGTGCTCAGAATATAGAGAAAAAGAAAAACATTATAGAACTTTGTTAACACAGGAGAACCCAAAACACATGATGCACGTTTGCTGAGTTTTCTTAACACCAAAATAACCCAAAATACAAGTCCCACCATTTGGAAAAACAAAAACCCATTTATACTATGGAGGTATTCCTATTTCCATTCGTTGGATGACCACAACATAAAGATACTTTTTTAACACATAACTTTTTATCATTTAAAGATATTATTATTTAATTGACTTTCAAAAGGTATGTAGCGTTTAACATTATAAAACTTTAAATATTCTTGAATTTTATCATTAGAAGCAAAATAATATTATACTTATTTGTTGCCGTTTACACGACTTTAAGAGGTTTGATTTTCAACGCATATAACAGCTCTCTTTAAAATATTAAAATATTTAATATTCTATTGATTTCTTTAGTAAAGTATTATTTTAAAATTTTAAAATTCTAACTGTTGGGATGGAGAATCGGTTAAGTATTTACTTATTCATCATTCTACGGCTTCCATTCTATGAGAATCTTTTGTTAAAAAATTTGGAATGAGATGGGTGTCACCTGATCGTCTTCTAGACTTGGTTAACCTATGGCAATGGACTCCTAAAGCTACTTTCAGTCCAAGAGGATTGATTGTATGGAATATGTTGCCTTTTTCATTTGTTGGGGAATGTGGAGTGTGTGTAACGATCTCATCTCTAAAGTCTAAACAAACAAAGACAGATATCTAAAGAAAAGGAAAAAAATCATTGTACTTATTTTCTCTTGGTCATCTCAGCTAGATGCTTTTATGGGTGTATGCTTTCAGGATTTTATTTGAGATTGGGGTAACATTGTCTTTCCCTTTGTGATCTCTTTGTAATTCTCAGTTCTGCATTCTTTATGTGGATCTTTTATCAATAAATTTATCCTTGTAAAAAAATAAAGAAAGATAAGAATTGGCAAAAGATGGTTACTAAATTGGCTGCAGTTAGTGTGAATGATCTTTGATGTTTGATCCTTGTGGAGTGTTCAATGCCTTCAGTATTTCATAAGAAATTAAGAATAACTGAACTAAGTTGGAAGTAACGAGGCTTATTTGTATTTAATATAAACAATCTGGTTGTTCCTTAATCACCATAATTTATTGATGGGCTCTGGTTCTTGATATTGGTGCAAAGCATACTATAGACTTCTTAGCTGCTCAGTGACTCACAGTTTTATTTTATTGGAATATGTGTATCCATACACTCCATGTATGTGCATGTGTGTCAGTTCTATAGACAAACATGCTATTTCATCCTGATGCAACTTCGTTTTTTAGGTTGCAAAAAGTAATTTGAGGGACCTACTTCTGCAATGTTGCATGGATGATGCTCTTGATGTCCGGCAAAGTGCCCTTGCTCTTCTGGGGGACCTAGCAAGAGTGAGTTGGAAACACTTCTTGTTTGAAGCTTACACGAATGTTATGGTTTACGTAGTGTTTATATGTTCATGCATAAAGAATCTCTGCTTTGATGGCTTATGGCCAGGTTTGTCCTTCACATTTGCATCCACATTTGTCAGAATTTCTTGATGTTGCAGCCAAACAACTGGTAATCGTTACTCATTTTCATAATTCAATATCTTACTGTTGGCAGTCTGACACAACAACGTGCTTTGTGCAGAATACTGCTG
>JAOXJP010230759.1:0-10739 GCA_025762735.1 Platanus orientalis
GAATGAGTTCATTCGTGGGAGTTTAGGGGTAGTACCAATAGGTGATAAAATGAGGGAAAGTCGATTGAGATGGTTTGAGCATGTGCAACAAAGACCAATGACTGCACCAGTGAGGCAGATTGAGACAATACAAGTTGAAAGTACTAGAAGGACTAGAGGAAGGCCAAAATTGACCTAGGTGGAGGTAGTAAAGAGGGACATGGCAGTTTGTAATCTAACAGCAGATAAGGCCCTAAATAGAGCGGAATGGTGAAACAGGATTCGTGTAGCGACCCCAAATAGTTAGGATAAGGCTGTTTGTTGTTATTGTTGTTGTTGACTCTCAAGACTTTCTAAAAACTAGGATTCTTCTAAAACCATTTCCTAAATACAAAACTACTAAACACTTGGGATTTTATAGGCTGTTGACCAGCACGTGTGAGAGGGTCCCACATGTTGACTTTGAACTCACTAAAGGACAAAATTAGAGGCTGTCAATCTACCTAGTAAATCCTTGGCCTTTGAGCCTTAGTACAATTATATCCCTTTACTAAAGAAAACCCGAAAAAAACTAGGCACTAATGGCTTTATTACAATTGAATCCCCTCTCTATAAGACCCTAATTGAACCCACATAGAACATCAACTTGAATCTAGGCCTCTTGTGCGGGATAACATACAATAGTCTCTTTATGTTGTCCACATCACTTAAATTTGAAATTCTTTATTCTCATTCTAGCCAAGTAGCCAACAAGACCAACAAATATCCATTGAGATCGATCTCAGAAGGATCAACCTTTAGCCGATAATGTCGTGATACTCCACCCACTCAACAAACCCTCACAATTGAAAGAAACATCCCAATTCTGGCCAATTCTTTTAACATAGATTTCTAAACATCATGGCGTAGAGGCAATGAATCAAGAGATGAAAAATCTCATCACTCCATAGCAGACAAATATTTCAAAGAAAAAACCACTTTTGCCAAATTATCCCAGTGTTATAATCTTCCCCAGTGCCACTTTCCAAATGAAGAATTAAACTTTTGATGGGATCCCCCTCCTATTGGAGCTGTGAAGTTAAATTTTGATGGTGTGTTAAAAGGAAATCCTGGGCTGGGAGGAATTGATTGTACCATTCAAGATTCAAGGAGCTGCATTGATGGGGACATCATGCCTCATGGCAGTCCCAAGGTGTACCAGCATAGGAGAAAGGATCCTTTGACCCTTTGGAATGAGTAGGGTGACCAAAGGGAGCCATGCTTCTATTTGGGGCAAATTCGGAGCTTATTGGAGTACTTTCCTATTGGGAAGCATGTGAGGCCCACTTTCTTGATTTGTGGGGCCAAATGTGAGCACTTGGAGGAGACATATGTTGGAGCTTTTATTTGATGTTTTCGTTTCAGTTTATGGGGGTTTTTACGAACTTTTATTAGTTTATTTGATGTTTTCATTAGTTAATAGAATAAGGACATAGATGGTATATTAGTTTTTTATATGAGATAAACTTGAGAAGCATGTAACAAAAGCCTAAAATAGGCTTAGTTGACCAGCAGAAAAGGGGGGGGGGGGGGACAAGTTTTCTTTCTATTGTTTCTTTTGGCTTCTATTTTTATTGTAAACAAGGAGAGAAACCCTACCTAGCGTCTAGCGTAGGATTTATAAAAGGGGGTTCCTCCTTGATCAAACTCAATGAAAGATAATAAATTTCTCTCTTATTTTGCTGCTACCCTCTTTCAAGCTTGGCTGATCTTGGAACTATGGTTAGTGAAGAGCAAAGTGAGGTGGGTTGGTGATTTCTCCCTCAAGCTTTTCATCTCTATCATATTCTTCTTCTTCTCTATTTTTCTCCTTTTTTTTGTTATGCCATTAATGCCTGCTGGTCAGCCTTTAAACCTCCATTAAAACAAACACTCTCTTCCTCCATCTTCATAAAACTACTCCATAATTCTCTCTTAAACAGCCAGCCACTCCTATTTTACCCTCCTCTTGATCCCTTGTGTTATCATACCAAAGACCACAACAACACACTTTAAATACCTCCATCTAAACCTTCAATCCATATTAAAACCAGTCGGCCACCCTAACCCATATTCCTTTCTTTAAAAATCCAATCACAATCACCTTAATTTGCTGCCCAGAATTTCCAGCAACCATTCTTATTGCATCCTTTCAATTTCCCACCTGAAAATCCATCCCATGTCATGTGGCTGCATCAAAACCCCTTTCCCATGGTCTAAATCTTCATATTTTCAAAACCCATCACCTCATATACCTGCAGCCAGGTCTCTCTAGTTGGGTTTTTGAATTCTTTTAAAGCACACCAACCATCCTACACTTGGATGACCATACCCCATCTCCTTGACTTGTAAGCATCACAGGGTAGTACTCTTTTTGCTGATATTTGTAGAACTCACCCAGCCAATTCATGACTGCATAAATCTGTATAAAGACTTTGCACACAAGGTGTTCGGTACAAGGCTTGACTGCTTGCTGATTTGAAAGATACACATAATGTCTGCTGTTGTTCGATGGACTGACGCTGAGTTAGTGATTGTTTACTCAAGTGCCACTGCTGCACAAGTCTTACAATTACTACACACATATAGCAGGGCTTCTGTCTACAGGCAGACCTCCTTAGAATTAGCCATATTGTAACCAAATTTATATGCATCCCCATCAGCCTTGCTGTCCTTATTACCCATACTTAATCCCTTCCCCAACAGACCCTTCCTATTGCATAAAAATCCATAAAGACCAGGTACATACTTGCTGCCAGTATTAACTCTAAGCATGTGTATTAACCTCTTATGCTCCTCAACTTTAGATCTTTACTTGAATGCATGTTAACATTCAAATAAGTTTGTGAATTAATAATCTAAGCATTAGAATACTCATATTCTGAATTGTATATGTCCTATACTTTCTAACCGAGTCGATCCATTACTAATTTCCTTATTGATCTATAGTGCACTTGAAATAGAATAGGAATCTTGCTTATAATTAAAATTTGCTAAGGTTAGTTTCATTTGGATCCCTTTGCATTGACTTTTCCCTTGCATGCTACATCATGCATCCTTCAGCTGATGTATGGGTAGGGCTGTCAATCGGGACTGGTTGAGCCAAGCCAAGGTCAGCCCAAACTCAACCTGAAATGTTTTACCTGAGCCCAAACATTCCCCAAGGTAGTCAGCCCAAACTAAGCCTGTTTTAAAACAATGGGCTTTAGGCCAAATTTAGACCATAGTTATAGGGAAGCTTTCCCCAGGGTGCAAAGCTCGCTTCCTAAGAACCTTGTTTGGGAAGCCAATTCGATTCAGCTTCCCCAAATATGAGAAAGCGTGTGGGAAGTGAGGGAAGCGATTTTGAGAAGTGTGAGGAAGCGATTGGGGAAGCACAAGGAAGTGAGTTTGGGAAGCAATAGAAGCATCAGGGGAAACGATTGGGAAGTTTTTCTTCTTTCTCTTTTTTGGAATGCAAAGCCTATGCTATTAACATTGAATAAAACAATTTTTTATGGATTTAGCAAAGACTTTGTAGCAAAAAAAAAAAAAAAGGATTTAGATTTAAATTTATTCCATTTCAATAACAAAGATTCAAATATGATGTTTTCCTACAATATCTTCTACAGTCTAACTCGAAGATACTTAGTTATCTACAAAATCTTATGTAAGGTAACATAAGGTATGGCTGCTCCTACTAATATAATGGGAGCGAGGCATTCAAACGTCAACAAGTCTCATGTATGAAGAATAAGACCAACAACTAATTGCATGATGATATTCACAATGTATTTACTTTCTATTAGTAACCACTTACTGTAGTTGTGCTTATTAGTTGAAAATTAATTATTTTTTACTTCTTATTAGTATCATCTATTATTCTATAATTTTCATATCATTTTCATGTCATTTCAAAATATTTTTCTAACGGTTTTGAAGTTGCTCCCAAATTGCACTTACTTGCCAATCGCTTCCACAATTCTTTCCCAGATTGCTTCATATTTGTTCTTCAGTTATTTCTTGATCATTTCTCACTTCTTGCTCCCACGGATTTATTGAGCCTCGCTTCCCGCTTCCCACGTCTCGCTTTTGCTTCTCACTCTGGTAACTATGGATTGGGCTGCCCAAATTAAAAATCTTCTCTTAATTTTTAGGCTAATTTTAGACCCATAGTTGCTCCTAAATGCATATTATATGGGCTTTACTGAATAGTTGACACTTAACTATTTGATGATAGTAAATTTTTTTAAGATATATGGATCCAAAAAGAATAAAGAAAAAAATATAGACCTAATATCACCATATAAATAAAATCATTATTTGTTAACTAGTTTGAGATAGGCGGTCCGAGCTCAAGCTAAACTTGTGCCTGACCGAATTCGGCCCGAATAAAACTTTAGGTCTAAAAGTTGGGTCCAAACTCAGCCCAGCCCAAAATTAAATTGGCCCAACCCGACTATTTGTCAGGCCGGACATGTTGGGCTTCAGGTCAACCTGGCCCAATTGATAGCCTTATGTGTGGGCCTTTAGACTCTTGTGATTTAGTGCAGGCTGCAACTTTATGTTTGCTTATATGGGTCTTTGTGAGCTAAAACAAATGGGAGCTATTGGAAGCATAGGGGAGGTGATTCTTTCACGATTATTAGGTGGAGTAAAGGTATTGAGGAGGGATCTTGGAGAGTGGGCCATTATGTTAATGATTAGAGACATATCTTGTACATTGTGTATAAAGTTGGTTCATGTTCCTAGAGCAAGTTGGTTCATGTTCCTAGAGCCCAAAACTCTACGATAGACAAATTGGCTAATTGGGGGATTTGGGATTTCTTCACTGTTTATAGGAAGCGATCCTCCAATGGGTCTTGACTAGTTGTTTGTGTTTGGCTTTGCCTTATTGGTGTGCTTGCCTTTGTTCTTGTATTAGTATTTCTCTATTTTCCTTGCTTGACTTTTAATAAAATTTGTCGTTAATTATCAACAAAAAAAGAACAAAATTCCGATGGATAAAATCAAATAATCTTTCACCCATTTATGACATGTTGGGATGGACTAGTCATATTTAAACATGAATTATCATAGAAGGTACCCTACGAGTATGATAAACGTTATGGCGATGCAATGAATTTGTGGGCTGGTAAAGCAAAGATTGACACAACAGGGCCCGAGACGAGCAATATCCTTTGTCAGTGTATTATGGGGCATATCAACAGGTCAGAGAATGGCTCAAATAGTGTTAGATTGGCCTTGACTTGGTGATGATCTGATCGAGGCGCCACATGGATGAGTACAAAGAGGAAAATATGGCCATGATAGTACTGCCTATTGATGTTAGCGAGACTCTTAGCTTGTTCTCCTCTTGCCTAGATGTCTTAGGGCTCTTCTTGGACTCTGATACCAAGTTGGAAATGATTTCGTATTTAAAAAGTAAAGGATTGGGAAAACCATATGTGAGTGTATCTCCTCACATTCATCTTAACATGTATGTAAAAAATATTGCAATAATGCCATTCTCTGATGTATACATAATCTTGTAACAAGCAATATCCTTAGCTGCTTGTATGAGAAAACATAATTTTCTAAGGACATAGGCAAAATCTAAACAGGCCAAAGGCATTACTCAATCCTCATTGGGTGCAGCTGAACCACTTCTAAGGACATAGGCAAAGTTCATCCTCATTTCCTTTTAGAAGGTGAAGATAACTCATTATCTCTTACATTGTTACTTACCATATGCATGTTACTATATTTCTTCTTCCTTTTAATTTATGCATTTTTCTACTTTTTTTCACAATGACAAGCTCAAAAAAAAACTTAGCCCAAAGCACATATTTTAAGTTTAGGAAATCGATAAAGATATTATTCAATTTCATGGTTAATAAATAACCAAAGAAGATATAGTTCACAATACTTTGAGAAACAATATTGACTAATGGGTATAGGTTATCACAAAAACAATATTGAGATGACTTTCCTTCAAATATTTGACATGTTTGTATGAACAATTATCTCTAAATGAATAACTTATCTACTTCTTTTGATATGTTTTAACCTTCATATTTTATATGGTTTCATGGAAAGATGCTAAGATAACTCTTTACCCTCTGCACACTCTCTTCAAATAATCAATTTATGCATATAATTATGTTGTAGTATTTCTCCAATTGTCCAATAGTAAGAATCTTTTAACATTACAACCCAACTCAACTTAGGATAGAGACATGATAAATTACTTTCCAATAATTTTGAACCATAGGATAGAGATATGGTTTAAAGTATAACGCAATACGTATCGGTATCACGGGATGGAAGGACGAAACCCCCCAGGTAATTGAAATCCACTATATATTTCCACGTCTGGTGGGTATCGTGCAATATGTGGGAATTTTTAAGCTAAAAATGCCTCAAAATGCCCGAAAGATAAGAGACGCCCGTATCGCGTCTCCAAAGCTTATCACCAACTTTTTAAAAAAAACCTTTAATTTTTTTTTTTTTTTTTTGTAATTCTTCATAAGTTTAGTTTACTAAAGAAAAATCTAGAACTCCACTTGAGTCCATTTCGATTGAAAACCTTCCTTTGAACCGAATCGAAGCCGAAACACCAAATTTCGTCAAGAACTTCAATAAATATTCTATTTTTTCTCTAATCCTTCTAGATTTTTTGTGTGATAGATCTACACACTCGTGGAGTTAAAAATAATTTTTGGAAATTAAAATAATTTTTTCCAAAAAGTAACAAAAATTTTAAAAATCATACCAAATGGGCATTGTTTGGTCAAATTTTTTTTATATGACATACTATAGCCCATTTTATACGTAATATTTCAATCTAGTAAATCAATAAATAATTCCAAAAAATGCCAAAATCATTGAATTATACTTTTGTTATACTTTGCATCAATGACATTATTGTTTAAATTATACATTTGTATCATTGACCATGTTTTATGTATGTGGATTTGTGGCTTTATTGTGCAATGTGTAGTGTTATTTATCAACCTATAATAATTAAAATTTTAGACATACGCAACAGAGTGTGTCATAAGGGTACTGATTCTCAACTATTGATACCCAAGTGTGTAATGTAATGGTTTATAAGTGTTTAATGATGCTTATTATAACATTTCCTAAATTTGATTCAAAAATTCCAAGGCTTACAAGTTTCCATAGATTCCATAGGCGACAAGGTATGTCATGCAGGTGATGGTTCTCCCAACCATTATAAATGATTGTTTTCTATATTTAATGATTCCAAAAGTGTGTATTAATGTTTATTCTATCAAATCCTGAAGTTTCACAACAAAATCCTTTATTTGATTAGTGTTCTCCATTTTCTCACTGTCTCCCGGTTTCTTCCATCATTGCCCCGTGATAAATTGTGATACGCAAAACGTATCAATATCTAAACCGCGATACAGGACACGATATCAATACTTTAAACCTTGTTTTTAGCTTGATGTGAGAATTATGATTACACTTCCAAATAACAAGTTATTCTCTCACTCAAGATTAACTACTGTAAACCTAAGTTAGAACTTTAATAAGAGTAGCTTTAATTCTAAAACCAAATTAAGAGAGGATCAAGCTAAGCTATTTATGTAATATAAGAAATCTATTTAACTTGATGTGAGAATTAGAGTTACACTTTTAAAATAACAAACTTTGGATTCCTATTTAATGTTAAGTATCTATAGAGAATATCACCAAAATAACCAAAGACTATTACGAACTAAAGTCGGTAACCACAAATGCGAGCGAAAAGGGGTGCCTAACACCTTCCAAATTTGTAATCGAACAATTTACCCAAGAATCTCATGAGTGTATTAAGTTAATGGAGTTAAACACTTTCACAACCTTTCAAAACTTAAAAACCCGATTTATTTTCAAAACCGATGTTCATCGACATCATTAAAAATGATGGTAGCGACTCCAAATCATCGTGGGATCTTTTCTACAATGAGCAAGTCTCTTTTTTAAAGGGATTTTCCTATCATGTGAAAACTGTGGCCCACAACCACCATGGGGAGAAATTGACGCAAGACCCCTTATCTGGGACAACAAACTATTAAGTGGCCCACTTCCTTAATATCATCAAGGGAAAATTTCCTCTCATCCCCTCCCCACTATACAGGTTCACCATCTCCTTTATTGTTTTGCATTGGTTCTTCATTTTCTTCAAATTTAGTCATCCATGAAATTTTTTACTACACCCATAGGATATTCTTGAGCAAAGTGGACATATTAGATGGAGGATAGTAATCTTCTTAAAGACCCTTATTTTTTCGAAAATTATTTGGCAAGCTGATGTGCATAACCACAAGGAAGAAATTGCATTCATCTTAGAAACTGTAAGGGGATATCCACATGGACATCTTGATTTCCGTACCCTGATCCAAATTGAGTGGGCTCCCTATGAGTAGATGATGATCAACTTCTTGTTCATGAACACAAGCCACAGAATATCTAGTGATGGTGTATATGTAAGATTATTAGTTAGTGAAGGTCCAGAGCCAAGAAAGACTACATATGAGATCAATCTTAGATTATTTTGCTTCCACTATGGAATTGTATTGTAAATACTGATAACCAAGTGAGTGACAGTATTATCTATATTCCAGTGTTCCTTGAGCAAATGAAGAAAATGGAATTTATTGTTTGTGAAATGAAACAAGTATTAGTGAACATTTTTCCACAATTTTAAAGTCAGGGTTCTTAACTTACATATCAGTAGAAAACACATTGACAATATTGCCAAGCTGCGCATCTCAATAATTCTAGTTATATGTAATTAGCTGACTTCCATAAACTTAAGAAACAGAGAAAATTGTTCCTCTGACGACTAGTTTGTATTAAGAGGTCAGTGAAAGGATCACACCAGAAAATCGTCTCCCCAACAACTTTCACTTGAACCAAAAAATAACACCATCATACAGAAAAGAAAGGGCTGTAGCTAATTCCATATATGATGACTCCACGCATGCTAGAAAAAAGCATGTGGGTAAGAAATAGAAGTGGCTAGGAGCAGGAGGAGGGGGAGAAGAACAGGCTAGAAGCCTCTACAAGTGGCTGGAGAAGAGAGACATCTTAGTGTGAATAGAGAAATTAGTGCCTTGGACATTAGAGACTTGGTTCTCTCAGGGCCTGGGAGATGGTAGAGAGACATATCTTAGTGTGAATGGAGAAATCAGTGCCTTGGACATTAGAGACTTGGTTCTCTCAGGGCCTGGGAGATGGTAGATAGTGAGGGGGATGGTATTCTTGAGTCTTTAGTCTTTACCTAATTCAAGAGGTAGGGCCACACGAGGTTGCATTGTTCAAAGGTTTTTTTTTTTTGAGGGGGGGGGGGGTGGTGGGGGGGGATGAAAGGCTGTCTGTTTGTCCTTCTTCCCATTCATTTGTGGTCTAGAGAGTTTGTGCCTGTTGGAGTCTCTAGGTGTACAAAGGCCATACGCTCTGACCTTATTACCTTTCTCCAGTGCTTCAACCAATGAATTGAAGATGTTTCGTATACCTAATCAATAAATTAACAATTACCCATAAAAAGAAAAAAAAAAAGCAAAGAAAAATAGAATTGGCTATTGTAGATAACAAAAGACAGCTCCGATTTCTAACAGGATACCCTGTTCACCATGTTTATATTTGCAACACATTGCAAAATAGAAGTTGATAAAATAGCAAAAAGCATTAACATGAATTCATGAAAGTCACCAAAATGCATGGAAGAAAGAGCTAAAAATAACATCCTAGAAAAATGTAGACAGTTTCATTTCTGAAGATGGAACTCTACAGTCATTGGCTCATGTTTGCAAAAGTTTTACTAAGAAAGAAATTCTAATACTGAAATAATAATACACATCACCTACCTTTTAAGAAGATTAACAAAAATATGACAGCCACCAAGCAAATTAACTTGTTCCAGAAAAGATGCAAGCAATGGCTTTTGAGAAACAGCACGGATAACCATATGTAACACATCCTCAATGCATGCCATATCTTGACTTCTCTCAAAAAAAGCTATAAGGGCTTTTATATCTGATGCTGCAATGTTCAGCCTGCATAATACAAATGTCTTTGAATCAAAATATTGAAAGAAGCTCATTACTGAAAGCTTTCATACTAGTCTTTAACTACAAATTCAGAAATGTGATTGGAGATGTGGCAATTGGGGAAGGTGCTTAACCTGAGACTCATTTCACCAAGACTCAATAAAACAAGACGGATTTTATGAATCTCTTCTTGGCTTGGTCTCTCTCCAATTCTTTGTTTACTTATAGGATGTAAAAGAGGCTTGCTCCCAAAAACAGAACGACTTGCTTTATCCCAATAAAATTGGCGTATTATATCAATAACGTGTGGAAGTCGACACAGACTTGTGAGCAATCTTGGATCATTATCCAATTGCTGGATGAGGAACATATACAATTCGCGTTGAACTTTGTAACCCGTATAAACCCAGATAAGAGGATTAAGAAATATACTAGAGATAGCATCTTTCACCAGCATCTCTGACAAGCCTGGTTAGCACCAAAGAAACATTAAGACAGATTAGCAAAGAAAAACGAAACAAAAAAGAAAACAAAAGATATGACTGGAAAAAACAGACAAAGCAAAACAAAACAAAAGATGTGAATCTAGCAAAAAGAGAAAAACAAAACAGAAGGTATGAATCCAGGGAAGATAGGAGGACAAAACAACATAAAACAAGACATATTCATGATTTCAAAGAGAAATATAGGTTACTTGAGAAAGAGGGCTCAAGTTACATT
>JAOXJP010230760.1:0-10739 GCA_025762735.1 Platanus orientalis
TAACCCTTTCTGACAATCTTATACTCATTCAAATTGTTTGCTTGCTTTTACTTAGCAACATCATAATACCAGATGTTTCCTCCATGTTAAGCTTTTATGTATGTTACCATTGTAGTTTGACTTGGTTTATGGGCTGATTTTCTCATTGTTTGTTTGGTTGCTTTTCTTTCTTTCTCTTTTTTTTTTCCTTATAAATTAAAATCAGACAAAACCCAAAGTTTCTGATGGATATGTTCAAATTGGTCTTTCAGTAATTTCCCATAATGATTTCTGCTCATATTTCCATGATAGCTCAGCAGTTTTCTTTCTTTCTTTCTTTTTTTACTTTTTGGTGGTTTCTTCAGCTATTCATTGTTTGAGTCTGCTGGAGCCTAACTTGACTTCACTAATCTTTGCCATGGTCTTCGATGCCTTCTATAATCTAACTTCAATGCTCTAGGAAATTCACATTGCACTCTCAACTTGGATTGTCACTTTTAGACCATTGATATATCAAACTACAATTTGATTGTTTTCTTCATTAAAAGATTTCTTAATCAGAAGGTGATGGAACTCATCCCTATGGTTTCTCACACTCTTCTCTTCTCGAAAGAAGTTTTGAAATCACCAAAATAAATCTATGCATAAGCAATATGGCAGAAAAGACTTGGCTAGTTGTGTTGGCATCTTTGTTTGTTGCAGCTTATAGTTTCTTTTGGTAATCTGACTACAATGGATCCTCACTTATGGTATACCCTTTTAATTTGGCTGAAGCATTTTTTTGGTCCTCCTTCCAATATTCAATTGGAGAGATCAGGTGTTAAGGATGGTGTAGATCTAGGTATTTAGGTGTAGAAGAAGAAGTAGAAGAAGAAGAGTTTGGGGAAAATGTAAGGAGTAGTGTACTTCCGCATTACTTTTATTAGAATATATGTAAGGAATACACTATATGGTATAGTATATAGTATAGTAATTTCATACTTATCCTCTACATACATGTAGGTAGTATTGCACTAATGCTATACTATCATATATACATGTATTCCTATACTTCCCCTCAAGTTGAAGAATAAAGATCCCATATTCTTAGCTGCCAATAATAAAAGTGGATTGTATGCTGTGTAGGCCTTTGGTGAAGACGTCTTCAAGCTGATTCTTAGTCCTTACCAATGCTGTCGGACTTAAAATGATCTTTGATGAAGTGATGATCTACTTGCATGTGTTTGGTGTGATTATGTTGGACTAGATTGTGAATAATACTAATTGTTGCCTTATTATCACAATATCATCATATGTAGATGTAGATCGACTCGAAGATCCCATATATCATAGACTAGAAATCTACATCTGCACTTTACTTGGCAATAATTTATTGCTTTTTATTTCTCCATATGATTAGATTGCCTTGTACAAAAGTTCAATAATTAGATGTAGATCGACGGTTTATAATAGAATCAGCCTAATCAACATTTGTGTATGCCTCCGCACATAGATGACCTCTTCTTACATTTTTGTTTGATCAATAAATAGAGTCGAACAACCTTTTTGCCTTGCTAACATAAAGATTTGCGGAAAGTCCATTGCAAGAGAGGAAGTGCCACCCCATATATTAGTCCAGAACTGAGTGAAAGACTTGTTGCCAACTTTAAAGGCAATCTAACTTTGAAAGCACTTGTTGCCTTTTAGGATTCCTTTCTAGGCCCCATTGCCTTTAGGTCCCACTACGGGGCCACTATTCCATCCTCGTTAAAGGCACATATTTAGAGTTGATTATTTCCACCACGTCAACTCACTCTCCTCTTCAAACCTCCATAACTGCTTGGACTGGAAAGCCATGTTCATATGTTTGAGAGAGATGAAGCCCAATCTGTGGTAGGTCTGAGGTTTGCATAAAAATTTCCACTTGTTAGTGGTGCCATCAAAAGCATCCCACAAGAAACGATATCTAAGAGCGTCCAACATCTAAACTACTACATTGGGGATAGAAAACGACGAGAGGAGACAAATCTGAATGCTGGAGAGAACACTTTTAGTCACAACAAGTTTAGCTCCCGTGGAGAGGTATTGACCTTTCCACGTAGAAAGCCTTTTGTCCACTCTTTCAATAATTGGCTCCCTAATAAACGTAGAAGAATGCTTAGCTCATAAAGGCAGTCCTAGATAGGTACCGAGCAAATGAAAAAACAAGCAATTCAAAAATGTTGCCAGGACAGAGAGGTTGGGAACAAGATCAATCCCTATGATCTTAATTTTGTGGAACTTTACTTTCTTGACACTGTCAAAAAAATAAGTAAAATGCCAGAAAGATTACAAATTTGATTTTCCTTAGCCTCCAAGAGAAAAAGGGAGTCATTTGTATACTGAATAAAGGACATTGAAGGGCCAGATGTAACAGGGCAGCAACACACAAGAGTTAATGATTTTCGATTAAGAGAACCAAATGTCAAAGAGCTACCATTACAATAGTGAAAGGAAGGGGCAACAGGTCGCCTTGACTTAAACCCCTGTTGCACCTGAAGAATCCTTATGGATAGTCATTGATCATAATTGAATAGGAGGCTGTGGAGTAGCACACTTTCATCTAGTTTCTCCAAGTACAATGAAAACCTATCATAACCATAACCTCGTCCGAGAAATTCCAATTGATATGATCATTTGGTCACTTGGCACACTACTCCTAGATGCTTCTTGTATAGCCACAAATCAATGCACTCTCTCGCAATGAGAGAGCAATACAAAATCTAATCACCTCACAAAGCATTTTGATTCTACGATATCACCAGTCCCATAATTTCTTTGAATCTTCGTGCAAAAGTCTTAGCCAAGATTTTGTAGAAGCTCCCTAGTAATCTTATCGGCTGGAAGTCTTTGAACTCAAACAATGCCTTTCATTTTTGGAACAAGAGCAATAAAAGTAACATTGATGCTTCTACACATGGATGCATTTTTATGAAACTCTTCCATGGTCTTCATAACATCATTGCCCACCATAGCCTAGAAAACATTGAAGAACTTAATGGGGAAGCCATCCGGGCCTAATGCTTTAATCTCGGGGTGATACTTGATAGCATCAAGGGCCTCTTGCTCAGAAAAGGCTGTTCCAACCAACTTTTTGTTTCCTTTGAGATACCACTAAATTGCACCCCTTCAATCCAAGGCCTCCTGCAAAAGGCCTTAACAAAAAAAATATGGATACGATTTTGAAATGACAATCCAGACCTTTTTCTTTTTAGTAACTCACCATCCATTAACAATTTGGAAATTGTATTGATGCCATTTTATGGAAGAATTAGGTATTGGCATCTTCTTTAAGCCAGGTGACTGGCCTTTTGTCTCCATGGTTGCTCTTCCAAAACGAGAAGCTTTAAGTATTCTCGTTGCAATTCCTCCCAAGCAGCCCTTTATGAAGAATCAATGTTGCCATGCCACTCTTTGTTTTCCCACTTTGCAATCTTATAAAGACACTTGATTTTACCTTAATTCTACCCAACGTATCTTTATTCCATGTTTTGAACAAATCTTTCAGAGCCTTGAGTTTTTGAGTTAGAAAGTAGCTAGCTCAACCTTCAAAGTGCATATCAGCCCACCAATTGCAAACCAACTCCTTGAAACCCTTCACCTTGAGCCACATAAGCTCAAACTTGAAGGGAGAAGGGCCAATATCATAGTCCTCATGCTTATGTAAAATAGGACAATGGTATAAGGTTGGGTTTGGGATAACCAACTAACAAGATAAATTAAAATGGTCCTCCCAATTAGGTGAAACCATAATATGTTGATTCGGCTCATAATGGGACTTGCTTGCTTGAAGAGGGCTCTTGAGAGAGGAAAATCAATCGAATGGTGGGAAGATATGATTTTTGAGAACAACTTTATTTGCCAGGAGCGGTAGTGTGTGCTTTTATTCTTCGAGAGAATACGCGCCACATTAAAATCCCTGTTTAGACACCACAACCTTGTTTGAGAGCTTCTCATTGTTAGCAGTAAACTAACCAACTCTCCCAAAACCTTAAGGTGTTAGGAGATATACACGAATTAATATGCTTCAACACCCCCCTAAGTAGGAACATTGTTCTCTCCTAAAAACACACTAGGGGAGTTAGGCACGAGTCCACGTGCACATTACAACGTCTAGGAAAATACTTCCACCAAGATTCGAACTCACAACCTAACCAACTCTCCCAAAACCTTAAGGTGTTAGGAGATACATGAATTAATGTACTTAAACACTCATCGTAACTAGTTCATCCAAAAATAGCTTTTGGCTTGTAGCATCCATCGGATAATATATACTAGTAAGGAACCACTTAAAAGAATCCTTTAGGTTCTTAAATTTGATAAAAACACAGAACGAGTCTATCCTAGAATTTGAAACTTCAATCATCTCCTTTTCCCAGACAACCAATATACCTCCTGCTTTGTTAATAGCATCTTTGTCTTTACTTTTTGTCATATCAAAATTCACTAATTTGGTTTCTTGGGGTATTAGGTTTTTCTTTGTGTAGCCCTTGAGATATATGAGCTAGATCTCGTAGAAGCACACATGAATTAGCTTAAAAAACTGATAGGGTAAGTGATGTCCGGTTAGTAAGTGATAAGATATGAGACACCTTACTAATCTTTGATATCCTCATACATCATGAAGAAGGTCATTCTTATCTTACGCCATATCAATCCAGTTTCATATAGAAGATCAAGAATATACTTTGTTACAAAATAAAGATTCATCTCATAAAACTAGCTACTTTAATTCCAAGAAGGTACTTTAATTGCCCTAAATCCTTGATCTCAAACTCTTTGCCCAATCGCTCTTTGAGTCGTGTCATTTTAACGTATCATTCCTAGTCACCACAATATCATCTACATAGATAATCAATGTGGTCACCTTGTCACCTCGATGCTTCATGAACAATGTGTGAGATCTACTTGTAGTTGCTTTTCACTATAACACTTATGAAGTGCTTAAAACATGTCCTTGGTGATTGTTTTAAGACCATATAAAGTAAAAAAAAATTCCACACCTTTCATTTCTCTCTTGAATTTATCCTAGGCAAAGGCTTCTCATACACTTTTTCTTCAAAGTGTATGCAAGAATACATTTTTCACATCAAATTGTTTCAAAGACCATCATTGTTTGGCAATAAGAGAGATAAGAACTTTTATAGAGTTCCTCTTGGCAATTGGGGTGAAAGTGTGATTCTTTGGCCTTAGAGGGATCTACCATCTCCCAAGTGTGATTCTTCTTAAGTTTCCCCATCTTTTCTTTCATGGAAACCTTAGATACAAGTTGAAAAAGTGCCTCTAATACACTACAAGGCACAAAAACAAAAGACATAAGGCAAAGACAAAGGAACATAAAGGAGATAATGCATTACATGACACAAGATTATGTTGAAGTTTATTAATTTTTGTATCTCTTAACACCTTAAGGTTTTGGGAGGGTTGGTTGATTCCCTATTAACATAGTATCAAAGTTAAGCTAGATCGTGAGTTCAAATCTCGTGGAAGGAAAAGTATTCTTGCACCAGATTCCTAAGTGTTCCTAAGAGAGAACAGTTTTCCTCCTAAGAGGGGTGTTGAAGTATAATTTTTGTATCTCCTGACACCATAAGGTTTTGAGAGAGTTGATTAATTCATTGTTAACAAAATCGACAAAAGATATTTAGTACAACAATGAACACTCTTTTTTAAAGCAATGAGAACTAAGGAATCATCAAGAACATCTCAAGGGTGGGAAGGAGAAAGGCGAGAAACATGTGAAAGATGATCTTTTTTACTTCTTTCTCACATGTAATTGTCCTTTCATTTCTTTCCTTGTTACCATCACCCTTTGTTTCCTTGAGCTCCTTTGCTCCACTAACACAACCATCATCAAGGACATGCAAAGGCATAGGCAAGAATGGAGAAATGTGTGAAGGCATAGGTAATGACAAAAAGTGAGACGGCATCTCTTCACCATAACTCTCCCCTTGAAGAGACATCTACTGTAAAGAAAAAAATGAAAAAGATTCAAAGAATGTCACATTCATATGGATATAAACCGGCTACGAGTAGGAAGGATGATAACACTTTTATACCCTTCTTGACTTGTGGTATAACCAATTAAAATACATTTAAGAGTTTTAGGATCCAATTTTGTGCATATGAACAGAGCTAAAATAACCAAAAGTTTTAGGTGGAAGAGAGAACCAATGAGGGTGAATAGATCAACTCAATGGAAGATTGAAAAGTAAGCACACAAGTGGGCATCCAATTCATCAAGTTGGCAACACCTTGTAGAGCTTAAAAGGTTTAGAGGCACATATATGTTGGAATAAGATAACCCATTTTTTTTTAGGTACTAAGATAGCCTTATTAATCATAAGATGATGACGATTTTTGTTTAGGTGTGCATGGAAGGGTGGTCTAGTGAACAATGTCAAATTCATCAAAATAAGAAGAGAGACTGCCAGACACATATTCGCCTCCCTTGTTAAATTGAAGGATACAAAGTTGGACATCGGATTAATTCACTACAATTTTGTAGAAAGTTTTAAAAGTTGAAGATACATCACTCTATTCTTTAACGAATAAACCCATATAGATATATCGGCAAACGGAAGATCAACCGGTGTGGCATACGGCTTGCAAGAGAGCATGGTAGCTTTGGATAAAATAGATTTGGCATAGGTGGCCTAAGAGAAAATAATCTATGGGGGTATGGTGAACGTCAACACCCAAATAATAGTTAACTTGACCAAGGTTCATTATAGCAAAAAGATGGCATGGAACGCAGTAAGTGTGCAAAGATAAGTGGAATGCCTGTGAGTAGAATACCATCGACTTAGACAAGCATGAGCGTGATGGTCCGGATGGCGAACAAAAAACGAAGCATCAAAAGGACACTTGTGAAAGCCATGAGTGGTAAAAAATATGGGCAGGCAGTCATACCAAGCTCGTGGGGCTTATTTAAGACCATAAATCGCCTTGCACAACTTACAAATGTCGTGGGGATGGTCCAGATCAATGTAACCACGAGGCTGAGTCATGAATATGTCTTTATGGAGCGTGCCCTGTAAGAAAGCGTTTTTTATGTCAAACTATTGCATGGGCCAATGAAAATGTAGAGTAAGGGAATAGGGTTGTCAATCGACCCAAGTTAGGTTGGGCTAAGGTTAACCGGAGCTCAGCCCGATGAAAATTTATTGAGCCTAAGTCCAAACTCAACCTAAGACATTCTACTTGAGCCTAACCCGATTTCAGGTTGGCCCAAAGTTAGCAACATAATGGAAATTTTAGATTGAGTTAAGGTCCATGAACTTTAAAAATCAAATTTATGGAACATATCGAATTGAGTTGGGACCCATGGGCTATAAAAATTGAATTTATGAAAGAAATCATTCAAAATTTATATACTTTAAGATGGGCTTTGAGTCAAGGTCTCTCAAATTGAAAAAAAAAAGGGCTCAGTATTAAGATTACACTTATTTTGGGGCTAAGCTTTGGGCCCCTTATTAGATTTAAACTTCGGGCCAAGTTGGGTCAGGATTCGGGCTAAAAAGACTTGGGCCTGAGCCTAGCCCAACCCGAAGTTCAACTTACCCGCCCATTCTTTGGGCCGGTTAAGTCGGGCTTCGGATCAGCCCAATTCAATTGACAACCCTACAAGGGAGAAAATGATCTGGACTTTGGGAAGTTTGGTGATGGGACTGAAAGTTTCAGTGCAGTTAAGACCCTTAGTTTGAGGGGTGGCCTTTAGCGACGAGGTGCACCTTGTGACGAACAATACGACTGGTGGCATCTCACTTAAGTTTGTAGATCCATTTGCAATCAATGAAGTGGTGATTCGATGACAAGGGAACTAAAATCCAAGTGTCTTGTGTTCATAATACTTGAAATTCATCAAATATAGTATGGTGCCATTGTGGAGAACAAACATCAGAAAAATATGTAGGTTCAGTCATGTTGAGAGAGGAAGAGTGTGACAAGTGCATATGAGATGGCGTGGCAGAGGAGGAGAAGAGTGCCGAGCGAGGGAAGGAGTAGAAACTGGAGACGAGGGTGTGGGCTTGTTAGAGGAGAGAACAAGAGAAGTGAAGAGAGAAAATCACGAGAAGAAGAGGAACATAGAGGTAATGGAACCAACGGGGAGGTAGATGAGGAAGGAGAGAAAAAGTATGGCGGAAGAGGAATATTTTGGTGGGGCTTAACCAAGGGAGGAAATATATGAGAATAGATGAGAGTGGATGTTGTGCTTGGTGATTTGGGAAACGGGAAAGGCAGGAGAAGAAGCAAAAGGAAAGGAGGATTCATGAAAAAGGACGTGTCAACTAAAATAGACACGGCTATAGTCAAGGGCCAAGCATCGATAACCTTTACTGGTGGAAAAATATCCTACGAAGATATAGGGTGTAGATCTGGGGGATAGTTTGTCAAGTTGGTAGGTCCTGAGAAATGGATATCATAAACCACCAAATACCTTTAAAAAAGAATAGCTCGAAGGGGAGTTAAAAAGTTCTTTATAAGGGAAGTGTGGGCAAAACAAAAGAGGGCAAGCGGTTAATTGAGAAAACAATTGTGCACTGGCATCCAACAAAAAGGAAATGGGCATGTGAGCCTTTTGTAGAAGAACAATGATATGGTGATGCTTTTGCTCAACCATGTCGTTGTGAAAAGGGGTGGTGTGGGGGCATGTAATTTTGGTGAAGAATGCCACTTTAACTCAAGAGATGTTTGAAACGTGAGCTTGTGAATTGACTTAAGAGATGTTTGAAACATTAACTAGAAAATTCGACTTGTGTTTTGAAGTGATGGAACATGTGTAAACATCAGTTTTGCACTAGAGAGGATAAAGCCATGTGAAGTGTCTGAAATCATCATTAAACAAAACATAACATCAAAACCCACAATGTTAGGGAATAGGAGAGGGTGGATAGGTTAGAATGAACAAGTTGTAAAGGAAAAGAAGAATCTGTATTAGATGTAGAAAGGGGTACACGATAAGATTTTGCTATAGAGCAAAAATTACGATGAAATTGTTCAATATCATGAAAACTTCAGCTATAGCAACCTAGACAAGGAGGAAGAAATCTCTCGGGAGGGATGACCCAAGTGAATATGCTAGAGTGTTGGAGACGATCCACGAGTAGTGAAAGTAGACCTGGAAAACACCAAAGATGATGAAAGGGCAATGATGGGGTTTATTGTGATCGTGGAAAGACTGGTTTCTTCATGGAATTGTCTTGAACCACAAAACATGAATGAGCCAGGAACACTGTGTGGTTACTATCTTTAGTAAATTGACGATCAGAGAGGAGATTCTAAGAGATAAAAGGGACGTGTAGAACAATATGAAGCTTAAATGACCAACAAAGTACATAAAGAATACTAGTCACTGTGTTTTGCATAGAGAGTTGTCCATTACCCATAGTGACTGAGCCAAAGCCATTATACAAATGGGCAAGAGATAAAGAAAACGGATTTTTGATATAATGTGAGATGAGGCACCAGAATCAAAGTACCAGGTAGCTGGTGGTTGTGAAAGAGCGGCTAGAAGAGTTGTCAGAGGAGTCGAGGTAGGAGGAGGGTGCTGAAATTGTGGGTTAAGCCGATGACATCAATCAAAGGTAGAATGATCTAGTTTGCTGTAAATTTGACAGAACAGTTTGGAATAGGAAGAGAAGCTTCGGGAACGACCACGACCTCGAGATGAGCTGAATGAGTGACCATCGTAGGAAGAGGCTTTAGTTGGTGGAGGATGTTGAGCAGAGGAGATGATGCCTAAAGAAGAATTGGCATCAAAGAGAGCGAGTTACTGATCTTCAATGAGAAGAAGATCCTAAAGTTCATCCATGGAAATGGAATGAGAATGTGTCCAGATAGTAGTCTTAAAGGACTTGTATTCAAAAGGAAGTCCATTAAGAGTGTAAAACGAGATCTTCTTCGACAAAAGGGGGGCCAAGGATGACAAGAGTATCGGAGAACACCTTGAGCTGTTGAGGGTAATCTAGCATTGACAATGACTGCTTTAAATTTTGAAATCGGTTTTTGAGTTGCAAAACGTTGAAGCGATATGTAGAGTCGAAGTGGCGTTATAGAGCCAACCAAACATCCTGAGTATGCTTTAGGTGCAAAATAAGAGGAAGAACAGAAAGAGACACCGTTCCAATTAAACAAATGAGAGAAGCTTCTAATTATATAAGAACCAATCGGTATAGTCAGGGTTGTGTTGCGTAGTGCCTGTGACATCAAGCATGGTGTCGTTGGAATGGGGAGTGAATCATCGATAATAGGCAGAAGAGAGAAGGCACACAAACCAATGAGGAACTAAGAGTGTTTGAGCAAATAGTTGGAGTGGTCAAGCTTGATGGTAATCAAGGAAGGCAAATTTGAAATGAAAGAAGAGAGGGAGGTGGTAGACGAAGGCACAATCGTCAAAACGGAAGGAAGAGAGCAATGGAACCCCTTTTTTCATGGAGAAGAAATAAAACAAAAAAGATGTGGGTCACTAGCGCTCTGATACTATGTTGAAGGTTAAGATAGCTTAAGACACTATGTTCAAGCTCTTCATTTATTATTTATAATAAGGTACATAGCTATCTAGAAGGATATAATAGAATGGGAGAATACATGTGAGAGCATAGCAGAAAGACAATGACGTAAAACAATATTCCATTAAACGAAGTAGATGTTATGTCTAGGAGGTGTCCAGGACACCAGGTGACTTCACATGGAATAAAATGGGCAGGGGTTAGATGAAATTTCAAATTCCCACCCATTTT
>JAOXJP010230761.1:0-10739 GCA_025762735.1 Platanus orientalis
AGGGGGCAGGCACATCAGCACAGACAAGTGCCACCCCCAACAAAAAAAATAAGTGAAAGTCACTTGCTGGCACTGATGTGCCCTCCCCCTGACAGGGGGCAGAGATGAGCGTTAGGTAAGAAGACCAGATACAATCCTCCTTCTTTTAGCTTGCCACATGCAACATGATAAGAGGATCAGGACTCACCATTGGAAGAGATATTAACTACACCAAAAATTAGGCCTGAACTCTGTTTGAACTAAGGATCTAACTCATTTTGATCTTAGACCAAAGTCAGCCCAAAGTTCATTTACACATGGGCTGTTAGTTCGGGTTAGCCCAAACTTAATCAAAGTTTAGCACATGGTCTGCTAATTTTGTGCCAACCTGAACTTCACCTAAGCCCCCTTTTTTTTTTTTTTTTTTGTTTTCAAATGGGCCAAGTTCAAGCTCATTGCCTCAGACTGAGTTTGAGCTTGGCCAAGTTTAGGCCCAGATAATGTCTATCGGGCAGGGTTCTAGCTGACCTTGACCCAGCCTATCTTGGCCCAACTTACAGCCCTACAGGCACCATGGTGCTAGAGCTTTCTTCTTAGTTGTAGATAAAATAAAATAAAAAAGAGAACATTAAGCTGCCATCTGATGGACACTAAAGATGTTCTACCATAGCAATGCCAAAAGTCTTATCAAATTCTTTGAAAAAGATCACAAAAGCTAAAGATCCATTCTAAAAAAACCACAATGGACTGGGTATCCATCATTCATGGTCAATTGATGGTCAATTGGTCAACATGAAATCAATGAGGCAAATTATATTTCAATCTGAAATGACTTTAATCTTATTATAAAACATGACGATCGCTTATAGCCACAGAAAGAAAAAATAAATTATGAAAGCAATTAGAGTATTAAGCAAACAAGCATTATCTCTTCTGAGTTACAGTTGTTGTGATTTTTCTTATTCCAGAAAGAAGAAACTCCGAGCTAGCATTGAGGTCTTTCTTATTCTTTTTCTTTCTTTCTCTTATTGGCTATCAGGTATGCAATCATCCCTACTATTTCTTGAATTTTTATATTAATCTAAAATTTTGTTCTTTTTTTTTTTCTTTTTTATCTAATGAAGAATAGCATGACACTCAAATTTTACCTTTTTTTAAAGTTCTATTGTCTTATTTTGTTATTATTTTTATTTTGTATGCTGCATTTTCCATTTGGCAAGCTTTATAGCTATAATATCTAAAGAAAAATATATGTATAAAAAATGCTCAGTATTTATTTTTCATCCTTGATATTATGTATCACGAGGATCAAAATTAAGTTTTAAAAAGAAAAAAGTTTCTTGGTCAACGAAAAGACAAACATATAGGCAACTTCATAATCAAAGAGAAAAATGTACGGCATTTATTCTTTCTCCTCAGTCTAGATTTCATATATATCAAATTATAAAGTCAGCTCTTGGACGACCATGAACCAAAACTTATTTATACTATAATGAGCCTCCAAGTAAAAATCATCATTTGCAGAAAATCGTAATTGTGTAGTTCATATAAAATTGAGACTTCTGATCTTTAGCCAATTGACACTAGCTACATTTGATGATTATAAAGTAGAACTAAACTATGTATTTCTTGTTTTATTTGATTTACCCTTCCATTGGTTCTTCCCACTGCAACTTAAACAAAACAGACTGCATGAGGTTATGGTCTCAGACATTGGTGCATTAGTCTTTTCTATCTATCAAATTCGAGCTTCTTTTTTCTTTTTTTCGAAAAGGATAGAAAAATCTGATGGAGTATGGGATATACAAAAGATTCACATACAAGTTCATCTACAACCACAAGTAATCCTTCCCTACAAACCGGGTGAGATCAATCAGTCCAATTTGAGACTGGTATTTTGTGGATCAGTCAAAATTGATCACTTGCATGGCAAAACCAAAAGAACAAGCTAGTTGAGCTGGTCAAAATTGATTTGACACTTACCTTGGTTTGTCAAATTAGACCACAGTCAAATTGGGATGTCTTTCCCGCCGGCTGACATCTGGTCTTGTTTAAAAATCAATGCTACCGGGTCAAGACCACTCCTTGATGAGCTCATGTTGTTAGTTGAAGAATCATTTTTCAAAATCCCTGCGGCCCTGTCTGGTTGCCTTGAATTGAAAAAAATAATAATAATAATAGAAAAGAAAATTAGACAACAAAAGAAAAAAGGTATAATTTTCTATCCTTTTTCTATGGCTGTTTGGTTGCTAAGAAAAACATTTTTATTACAATTTTCATTTGAAAGGGAGGATTTTCAGGCAAGAGTTGTGTGAAAATAAAAGATAGCTAACAAGAAAAAAGTTAGGTGCATGAGAAAATTTTGAAAATTGATTTATTCTTGTTCTCGGCAGCTTGAAAATGATTTTCTTGGAAAAATCACCAAGAATCACGAGAAAACCAGCCTTTCAGGGCAACTAGATAGGCTTTGTATATGGGTAGGAGAAAAAACAAGTTGTCATAGCTCTAATGTTGGATTCTGCAAGTTGGTTGACTAAGCTATTCCTCCTAGTAAGTTGATCTCGAGTAAGAATCCCGTCACCAACCCTCATTTGTATACTAAGAAGACCAAAACCAAACATTGCAAGCTTCATTAAAATTGTTTCCCTTTTGCTTAGTCCATGCTTCCTTACAAACATTGATGAGTTTAGGTGGACCACAAGTAACAGGGATAAGTATGGAATCTTTCAAAATGTTACCTTTCAAGTTTCACTACAAAAAAAAAAAAAAAAAAAGGGTTTTTAACAGTGGTCAAAACTGCAACTAAATCCTACCAAAACTGTTGCTATAGGTAGCAAGACCTTATACCAACGGTTTAAAAAACCGTCAATATAGTTCCACCAACCGTTGCCTAGGTACCATCACTTAAGCATACAACAACAGTTTTGGTGACCATTGGTATTAAAAAAATATATAGCAATGGTCATCTATTGTAGTGGTTATATCCATCGGTATTGAAATATATATATATATATATATGCCCAACTATTGCAATGGAACAGAACCATTGCTACATCTATCACATATAGCGACGGTTTTATAACCGTTGCTAAAAGTTTATTATGATGAACTATAATAATGGTTATGAAATTGTGGCTATATTCTATACGTATAGCGACAATTAGAAAACTGTTGTAATAAATTTATTTTGATGAACAATAGCAATGGTTATGAAATTGATACTATAAGTCTAATAATTAAAAAGGAAACGATGACAATTCCTAGTCGTTGCTATTTCTTATATTTTCTAGATATATAACAACAATTAAAACTGTCGTTATATATCTAAAAAATATATTATCTATAATTGAATAACTCAACATTAATTTTAAGTTTGATAACAACTAGAAACCCATAATTAAGAATAAAATGCACAATGCTATATTTAAAAGGCACATCGAATAAAGAAGATAAAAAATTGTAACTTGTGTCATTAAAAAAGTAGACCAAATAATACATGCACTTGTCTCAACTTAAATTACTCAAAAGATAACAAAAAAAAAAACTATCAAAAGTAAACATTGAAGTCTGCCACATTATCCAACTTGATCACTCAATATTCTATCATTACCTACAACACAAACAACAATGAATAGAAATTGTCATTTTTAATTTTCATAATACATAAAGGAAATGAAACAAGTAATAAAACAGTTAAACCACCATGAAGTTGCATTTCATGACCAGAAGAAGATGTTTTTTTTTTTTAACTTGTTGCGAACCTTGATCATGAACACCACTAGTCATGTCTTTAATCTAAAATTTAAAATAAACAAATCAGATTTAATGTTAAATAACACGTAAATCTAAACAAACATAACAAAACATATTTTTCTAGGAAATATAGTAAAAAGTAATACGTAATTATAACCTGTAGATCAGTAATATCTAGGAGCCTGTGGGGTATTCATTTGACTAATCAACGTGGTCAATTGTTGCTTTAAAGTTGATACTTCAAATTGGAGTCTATCCTCTTGATCTTTCAACTTATCATCTTGAGCTTTCATTTATTCTTTTAATTCACAAATTATTTTTATATCTCTCATCATCTCGTCTTTTGAAACCATCATTATGCTTTCACTATTATTTGAATTAGAGCCACTATGATTAGAAAGAGTTGGCCTAAATCCTATACCACGTACACGACCATGCCACTCATTGCCCATTACTTGGGAATAAATGTCATCATGAGACTAAGCTATGCTCCCACTTAAACTTGTTTGCAAGCTAGTTGGTTGTTGACTCATTAAATCTTTTATTTTTTCTAAAACTTATAATTGAAAAATAAAAATAAAAAATAAATGAGAAACATATTAGAAATAAGTATCGAGTTATAAAATTTAAGGTGGATATATAAAACATGATAAGACATACAATTTTCTCATCTGCTTCTTTATTAACAGGTGTCCCATCATTCTTCATGTGAAGCGCCACATATAACTTTCCACAGTCTGGTGTGACCCTATCTTTTTTTTTTCCTACATCACAACCATTCAATAATTCAAATGAACACAAATAAATTTATTAAAAATTTAAAATATTAAAGAAGCAATTAAATTCAAAGTACCATCTCATAAGCATGTTGTGCATAACTTTTTAACCCTGTTTTATGTGCATATTTATGTTGTTCATGATTTTCCTTATTCTTCCTACTCACTTCCTACATTCATAAATTCAATAATGGAAAGTGAAACCAAGCACCGTAGCCACTATTTATGTAAAATACATTCATAAAATCAACAATGGATATATATAGTTATATGATATTATTGTGTAAAAAAAAAAAAAAGCTTAGCATACTGCTCATTATTAACTCTCTTAGGCGCCGTAGCCACTATTTGTGCTGCCGTCTTTATCTCGTCAAAGTATTTTTGTTTCAGAGCACATTTCCAATTCCTCCACTTATCTCCTATTGACTTAAGAGTGTTACGCTTGATTATGTCCATTGCACTCTAATAAGAAGTTATTAGAAACTTTGATTGGCATCAAAAGTTTATAAACATAATGAAACTTGTCAAGAAAATCTAAAAATAACTTGAACATATTAATTTGTACTGATCTAGTTTAATTAAAAAAAGTAAAGTATTTGCAAGTAGAAATTTAATATATTTATAATATCCCAACAGGTTTCTTTATAATGACATGGCACTTTACGCCAATCATGGTAATTAATCAGGCACAAGTTATGCTTCATTGCAATAGTTCCTATAAACCAATTAAATACATCAACTTTTGAAGCAACAGGTTGGAAAGTTTTATTAAATGATAGAACAACTCATTTCCTAGCAGGATAATTCCATATGTTAGCCATATGTGTAACCCCCCATGTGTTACATGTACCAGATTATTTATTTTAAAAAAAACAAGTACATTAACATAATTGTTGACTCTTTAAGTAGAATTGAAATCAACCTAATAAGAGTACAAACATATGTGTGCCTCACATTTTTTACAATGAATCAAACATGTAGACCAAATCTGATTTCCATGGGTGTTGAATGAGCGTGACACTAGTGTTCCTCTAAGTTGTACATAGAAATGAGAATAACAAAGTTGTCTTTTAATGGATGCTAAAGATACTATGTCCGTAATCATGCCATAAGTCTTATTAGATTCTTTGAAACAGATAAAAAAAACATAAGATTTGTTAAAAATAATAATAATAAATAAATCAATAAAAAGGAGTAGGTATAGTCTTCAAGTCAAATTGGTCTTCAACATAAAATTAGAATGGGAGTCTTTAGGAAAAAAATGAAATGGTGTATCCACCCATTGTACAAGGTTGGTGGACTTCACCACAACATTACAATGGGAGTTTTTAAGGAAATTACAACTTCATCACAAGGATTAAGGGTAGCCCTTAGATCAAGTTCATCATGAGCATCAGCTTGTTAAGATTGAGCCAATGTAACTACAAAAATTATAGAAATAAGTTAAAATGGAAGGGAAAAAAAATGTTGATAAATGAATTCCAATTGATGACAAGTCCTACTCTATAATCTGGTTTGATCTTGTAGTTCAAATAATCTCATATCATGACAAGTCAATGATAGTAGTAATGAAACAAAAATATACTTGTACAAAAATGTGAACCAATCTCCAGTCAAGCTCGACTCAGATCACAGAACTTAAGCAAATTGTTTCATGCCCAAATGTTAAAACCCAATAACTAGCAAATGAGCCAAACGTTCTCTTAATAATATTCTCTTTGATTGTTTTGTCTTTTTCTACTTAAGTTGCATTTGGCATTGTTTACATTTTAAATAATGCCTGGAACTTAATGAAACAATATATGTAGTTTGGTGAATACAATATATTAAGTGCTTGTTGGCAATATAAACACTTATTAAATAGTGATGTTTGTTTGGTTAAAAAGTTCTTATCCTAATAGAAATTTGATTGATGACCAATATACCCCTAAAGTCACATATATTAAACAAGTCTAATTTGTAACACCTTTTACATCCCCATATAAGCCCCATTCATACATAATCGAATGTTCAAAATTCCTCATCCCATGTCACATGGATCCCACATAAGTCCTATGCCTTGTGGCACATATCATAAATAAATTAAAAAAACACAATGAATACATTTCACATATAAAAATTATTAGTATTTTGTTATTTTGTAGTATTCTTGCAAGCTAGACTTATGGTTGAAAAACAAAGCGAAGGCAAAAGAAGCAAGACCTGAGTATGAATTGTAGTACAGTACACAAAATTCATTAAATTACTACAAGAAAAATGCTTATTTATGAGGGAACTTTTCTCTCACAAATATATATTTGCGACGATATTTTATCATCGTGGGTCATCGCAATAGCGATAGTCACTAAAAGGGTTTTTTGTGAGGGGCTCTCGTAAAAACTCTTAGTAACAAGGGCGTATGACCATTGGAAATAGGAAAAACAATCCTTGCAACAAATAGAATTCCAAATGAGGAAGGAGGTGACGAGTTAAGTATTTATGAGGGCATATGGTCGTCAGATATGGGAAAATCAATCATCGCAACAAATAGAATACCAAATGAAGAAGGAGGTGATGGGTTAAGTATTTGCAAGGGCATATGGTTGTCAGATATGTGAAAACCGATCATCGCAATTAGAATACCGAACAAGGAAAGAGGCGACCGATTAAGTATTTGTGAGGGTCATGTTCTTTTGCAACTGTTCATCTACTATTTAGGATCTCTGTTTGCGAGGGCTACTTTCTATCACAACTAATACTTTTTGTGATGGTCATTTAAGCCCTCGTTAATGTTTTGTACTTTTTACTACGTACTTTGCCTTCACAAATAATTATTCTTTGATGACATATTTAAGTTGTCATTAATATTTTCATTCATTTTAGTAGTCATTTTTGTACTTTTTGCTAAGGATATATTTTGTACTTACAAATAATATCTTCTATGAGGGCACCCTTAAGTTGTTGATAATGTTTTTGCGATTACATTTGTCCATTACAAATAACTATCTAGCCATTTTTAAAATTATTTTTTAGTATTGAATTTAGTAAATTTTTGTTTTATATGCTTTCTTTATATAGACATTTTACAAACTTGCTCAGACAAAAATTTTCTAGCTATGATAGTACAACAATTATTAAAATATCAAATACTACAATATGAAAATAACATACAAATTCACCACTTTAAATAGATATATAAAAGTACATAAGTGGGTTCTTGCTGGTGTTGCCATGGTTTATGTACATATTGACCAAAATTCCTGACCCATTTGTTGGGTTGAAAGTCAACTTTAGGTGCCTTTTGCCTCATTTCCTTGTGATGGCCCTAAGTCGACGGTCAATTATGGCTTGAATGATAACTTGTTCCAAGTTGAGCCTTAGTTTTGTCCTTTTTTGTGGCTATTTTAGATGGAAAGCATTGAGTTAGTATGAGGCTGCATCTATTACATAGGCAACAATAGCTTAAATCTTCATCATTAACTTCCTTCTTCAAGGATGGAGATAGTCTTTGCAGAATCTCCTTGTAGGTTCATGCTTCCACCTTTTGATAAGGTGGAGCTTGCTTATTCACTACGGCTTTCATACTTATCATATGGCCTACAAGCTCTACGACAGGTATTCCTCTCTCTACGGTTCTTATTTTCCTGTTGAGCAGATATTTAGAATTAGTAAGTCTATCACAATTGGAGTTTCTTCCTACAAGCTTATAACCCAGATATGTTAATTCAACTAAAACCATGTTGACATCAATCAATTTTGGAAATGGGTTAGTGTTGACTTCCATGGCTTCGGTTTCGTTAGGAAATCTTAATAGCTTTTTCTTGATTCTTCCCTATATAATATTTATGGACATGACACATCTGTTAGTAGAGTGAGTATATGAATTATGTCATTTACAATAATTCTCCCCTCTGATTTTCTCGAGGGATGAAATCTTTTTCTTGCCAACCAACTTCATTTTTTAGCTTCGAGAAGTATATCAAAGATTTGATTTACCTTACCCTAATCAAAGGAATAATTATTGATGGTAGAAGTTGGCCTATTAGATTCTTGGGTTTGGACTGTCTTCTTCACTAATGCCTCGCAAGTGAAGGATTTTGGGGCAACAAACTCAACCAGGTCAATTTCCTAATTCGAGTCCTGATGATAGGTCCCATATAATACATTCTTCCTATGACTTTTTCTCTCTTAGCATACTCTCGTATCGAGTAACCTGTTTTGACTACTCAAACAAGTTAAAGAAATCATGCCTTCAAACTTCTTTCTGAGTTTAAAGGCTAAGCCATCTTAGGCTAATTTTATAAACTTGATTTCGAGTAGACTACTCAAGCATGGAAATTTTTCCCTCTTGAACCTAATTATGAACTTTTTAGCCATTTTGCATGGTTGCTATTTCAACCTAGCTCGATTTTGTACTAGACTCTTAGGTCATCTTGAGCAAAATATGCTTGGAATTTGTTTTCCATTTTTGCCCAATTGAATATCGATTTTGGTGTCAAATTGTTATAGGAAGTAAAGGCTTGTCTTGTAAGTGAGTTAGGGAAGAGCTTCAACTTGTAAAAATCACGGTTCCATAATTCTACACACTGGATGGTGAATCGACTAATGTGCTTCATTGTTGTTTTACTATCTTCACCAGATAAGGTGGCAAAGTTAGAGATCTTGTATTCCCTAGGAAACTCACAATTCTTGTCAATTGATTTTTTAACGGTCCACCTAAAGCCTAGCCCATACAGCTGCTCGAGCATTTCAACAAGGTGGTTTCGAGGTGGTAGATTTTGGCCATATGCAGGGTAGCCATATTGTTAGCCTAGACCTTGGAAGGGTTGATGGTATGGGTTGTACTAATTTAGTTGCAGGCCATAAGGTCCATAGAAGTTATCATTCCCATTTGCCATGTATTGGCCATGTAGGTGTGGGCCTTGATTTTTTGCACAACGGGTGTTCTTATTAGAAAAGTGGTCCGCAAATCATGGGCCTAACCCGCGATGACTTGGAGTCACCACCAGTCTTTTTTAAGATGTGACTAGACGTATATTTTTGAAGTGATAAAATAATTATTTTTTTATTTTGAAATTTATTTTAAAATGTCAAACTCCATTCCAAACTAGTCAAACTCAGATGCTTCTATGTAAGTGGTTTGGTTATGGACTGGGGAAAGTGTTAGGCATCCCGGTCCACCTATATATGCAGTTACCTACTTAAACCGTTTCAAGCTTAGGATCTACAATTTACGTTGAGTGTATTAGTATGTTTAATTTAGGACACTGTGTCATACATGTGCCATTGAGTTAACTAGTGCATGTCTGTGACACATGTATGTAAACACATTTTTTATTTAACAAGTCATTTACTTACATGTTATTTGACAAGATTAAATTAAAAAATTTAAGGTGTGTACTTGGAGCTACTATTCCACATATAATTACTTAAACATAAGAGTTAGTGCATAATTCATCTGCAAGATAGAATTACAAACTATGAAAACATAATTGAATACAAAAGAAATAAATTAGAAAAATAAAATAAGAAGAAGTAATGGTTAGCCAATTCAGGTTTGTCTCAATTTAGATTGGGTCAATTTAGTTCATATGAGCTCAATTCGGATCGAGTGAGAATGGTTCATCTTGCCTTGCCATGGGTTGACTCGACTTGGGATTGGTATGATTTGCGTCTAGTAAAATTAGGCTTGGCCTTGGCCAATACTTACTATGGCCAATCAAAATTGAACTGATTTTGTGGCAAGAAAGCAAGGCTAGTGCTAAGAAGAGATCTTGCTACTGAAATATATTGGTGAAGGCAGTGTGTGCTTCTCGAGAGATTTAACCATCAAACCTAAAAAAGTAGTTAAAGAACAAAATTTGTTCTTCCCAACTAGAACCGAATCCAACACTATAAAACTCTTCATGACAACCATTCACAAACGTCCACTTCTCAATGGACAAAGTATGGATGCTTAATAAAGAACAATAAATGATCACATTGTGAAAAGCTTGCTTGGTAGGGACTTGAATTGTTAAACATTTTAGGCAAGATGTAGAGTGACATAATAATCCCATAAATGAACATAAAAACAAAATAGTTCATCCAACGTATAGGGTAGATGATCATAAAGTCTCATATGTCTAACCTCAAAATTTATAGTGTGCTTTTGAAGTTGCCTACGATCCTATAAACACTGCTAGCAAGGCCCCTCTAATAAATAAATAAAATATGTTGACAACTAATTGCATAGCCATTATGGAGCAAAGA
>JAOXJP010230762.1:0-10738 GCA_025762735.1 Platanus orientalis
AAACAAACAAAAAATATAAAAAAATAAAAATAAAAGCATTTGTACCCTAGAACAAAAAAAATAAGAAGCCTAGCCCTCTCCCTCTTAAATCCAACCTATTACCCATGAATTTTCTTTATAAAAAAAGAAGGAAGAAAAAAAAAAAAAGAACCAGGGCAAAAGAATAATACCATTAACAAGAAAGAAACGTATGTATGCTAAAATCCAGAACAAGAACAAAACCAACTAAAATTAATTAATTCATAAAGAAACATCTGTGGACCCAAAAAGACTCGAATCATCCAACCATAAGCTACAGACATAAAACTTGCAAGAAGCCCTAGAAATTCATAACAAAACCTTCTTATCCAAGAACAAGTCACCTTTTAGAGAAGACTTCAAAGCTTTGTCGTCAGGCAAAGTCACGGTGCTTCGTCGCCAGAAGGAAGAACGCGGGGACCAGAGCTTTGTCGCCAGAAGAGAGAATGAGGGAAGATAGAATTCACAATGGAAAGAAAACGCGGGAAAGAAAGAGAAGAGAAGAAAATAAGAAGGAAAGGGATTAGACAACGCTTGTAAACGCCGATTAGGATCATATGCATCGCTTTAAATATGCATCCAATAACGTTTTTTTTTTTTTTTTTTAAATAGGCAGCGTTTTTAGAAACGCTATATATAGACTTTAGGCAACACTTTAAAAAAAATGTATATATTGTTTTTGCGCTAACACTTGACAGAATTTACGATTTTTTTAAACAACGTTTAAAAACGTTGCATAAATCTAAAATAGATAACGCTTTCAAAAAGTGCTGCCTATTTTAGATTTATGCAGCATTTCATAAATGCTACATATTTTTTATTCTTTTTTTGTAGTGTTTTATGTAAAAAGCATTGTATAGTATGAACTTTAGGCAGGTTTTTGTAAAAACGCTGCCTAATAGAATGTTGTTAAACAAAAACGCTACCTAATAGAATGTTGTTAAAAACTATTTTTGTTGTAGTGTGGATTATAACTCTCACCATGCCTAATAGAATGTTGTTAAACAAAAACGCTCCCTAATAGAATGTTGTTAAAAACTATTTTTGTTGTAGTGTGGATTATAACTCTCACCACCCTTGCATAAGAAGAGAGATCATTTATGGAAAGGTAGATTGAATATGATATTACTTATAGAATTAGAGTGGGGTGAATGAAATGAGTGTTTCTACATTAATGCTGTGTGATATATGAATACTATTAAAATTGAAAGGAAGAATTGTATAAAGTAAAAACAAAATAAAACATACTTTCAAGGGGGCAAATTTTGGACGGCCAAGGAAAAAAAAAACACACTTAGATTGAGTTTAGCTGATAAGAGTAAGACCAATTGATTAAGGATGAAAAATTGAAGAAAGATATGATTGATTGTGATTAACAGCAGATATTGCACTAGATAGAGAAGAATTATGAAACAGGATTCATGTAGCCCAAGTACCTGTGAAGAAGCTTTGTCAAGTTGAATTTTATGACGTTATCAGGTTGACCCTCACTTGGATGTAGGAATAATGATGTCATCGCAGCTATATGACGTCATTCTCACTGAATTGAACGGCTTGCATCTTATGTTAATTAAGTACAACGGGTATAACATGAATGTCCATAAATTAACCCAAGGAATCTATGCGGCCAACTCATTCATTGACCAAGTACGTAAAAAATCACGTGTATTTTTATCTACTAAGACTGGTTTTGGACATAATATCAGACTTTGGCCCGACATTGACGTATGGAATGGGTCCCACAGTCCCATTAAGTAGCAATTCCGATCCCATCTCATCTACCAGAATCTTCAAAGTTCAAAGCATAAAAAGCCCTCACTCGATCGCTATCACTTCCACGAAAGCACACACAAGACAGAAACCAAAAAAAATGGCAGATTCATACCTTCTTTCCCGATCCAGCACCACCGAGGCTGAAACTCCCCAACTCGAGAAACACTTCCCTTCCCTAGACGACACGATCGAGCAGTGCATAGGTAGGTTTGGATGGTCTCAATTCCTGCAAGCTGTCCTTGTATCTTTTGCATGGGTCTTTGATGCGCAACAGACATTCATCAGTGTCTTCACAGACGCAGAGCCTACATGGCACTGTACTCGCTCAGACGATGAGTTGTGCAGCTTGGCCCCCAATCCGTGCGGACTACCCAGGAGTTCATGGGCCTGGGACGAGGCGTTAAGTACATCAGTCGTGTCGGAATGGGACCTTACTTGTGCCGGCCCAGTAATCGCCGGCTTACCCGCATCATCCTTCTTCGTGGGATGCCTCGCAGGTGGCCTCATTCTAGCGACACTAGCTGATTCCTCACTCGGACGCAAAAACATGCTCGTCCTCTCATGTCTCATGATGTCTTTAACTGCTGCTTTAACTGTCTTCTCCCCCAACGTATGGGTCTACTCAGCTTTGAGATTCGTTAGTGGGTTCGGTCGAGCGACGATCGGTACGTGCGCTCTCGTCTTATCGACCGAGATCGTGGGGAAACGATGGCGAGGCGAAGTGGGTATCATCGGATTCTTCTGTTTCACACTTGGCTTCTTATCCCTGCCTGCAATAGCTTATCTGAATAAAGGTTCGTCATGGCAAACTCTCTACCTATGGACGTCCATACCGGCGATCTTTTACAGTATATTGATCCACTTCCTAGTACGGGAATCACCCAGATGGCTTCTCGTACGAGGACGGAAAGAAGAAGCGATCAAGACGTTGAGAAGTATAGCAACAAGGAGTCAAAGTAGCTTGACCTTTAGCTTCTCTGGTGTCTCCATAGAACAGGAGACATGGAACGTCGATCTATACTCGGCAATCAAGATTCTGTTGGAGAAAAGGTGGGCCTTCCGTCGGTTATCGGCGGTTATGGTCGTGGGTTTCGGTATCGGGATGGTTTACTACGGCATGCCTTTGGGTGTCGGCAACTTGGCCTTTAATCTATACCTGAGTGTCACGTTTAACGCCTTGTCGGAGCTACCGTCCTCGTTGGTCACATTCTTCCTAATAGGGAGATTGAATAGGAGAAGCTCGTTGCTCCTTTTTACAATCATGAGTGGGGTGTGTAGTATAATGTGTGTCGTGGTGGGCGGCGGACGGAAGGAATTGCAAATAGGGGTGGAGCTGGTGTCCTTCTTTAGCGCTTGCACGGCGTTCAACGTGTTGTTAATATACACATTAGAATTGTTCCCAACGTGCGTGAGGAACTCGGCGTTGTCGATGGTGCGGCAAGCGCTCGTGTTCGGCGGCGTGTTTAGTCCCGTCTTAGTTGCTGCCGGGAGGAAGGACGGGTTCTGGTCTTATGGGGTTTTCGGATTGGTGATCGGGTGTTGTGGGTTGTTTGCGGTTTGCTTGCCAGAGACCAGGGGTGGGACCCTTTGTGACACTATGGATGAACAAGAGTACAAGGAGATTGTAGACTCTAATGCTGACGGTGGTGCATGAGTATAACTGCTTGTCTTGTATTTTACTCAATTTAAGTTGTTTATTTGGCAGCTGTAGATGAAGATGAAGCTCTCCCCCTCTGTCTCTCTCATATGGGGGCCATATTCTTTGTACCGTGTTACAGGGTGTATCCTCTCACAGAAGGGTGTGGGGCCCAACCAAAAAGTGTATGGTCCCACACCCTTATGTGAGAGAATACACCCTGTAACACGTTACAGAGGATATTTGTCCTCTCATATGTATGCTTGGGTGTCTGGATTAAAAACGAATTGTGAGAAAACTCTATCCAATTCAACCATATATAATAAAGTTTCGGTCGTTGGTAAGGTTTACAATAATAATGAATAACCTACCATTTACATAAGAATTTAAAATTTTAAAAATAACTTGGCTACAACAAAATTGTGGATGGTTTTAACAATCCCATGAATCCAAAGGTAAAGAGACCCATTCATCTTTCTTTCTTTGGCCTTGTGGATTGATTCCATTACACAAGAGTCCTACTCAACTTTTCTTTGTTATTAGGTTTCTTAAATTGATTCTCTCTTTATTATTACATCATATCATCTTTCCTTCTTAGGCCTCTTGAAATTGATTCTATCTTTATCGCTGACAGGGTGTGACTAAGAGTCCTACTCTTTCCTTCTTTGCCTTTAGCACTATTCCTCAAACTAGGCCCCGATAAAGTCAAAGGCCCAGTTTGACCCGTAACATGTAGAACTAGGCTTTAAGTAGTGGCTTAGCCAATGTATCAGCAACTTGGATCCTAAAAGGTTTGAACCGATTAATAAGGGTGCGGGTGCCAAGCGTTTCTTTCTTGTGCACATAGTGATCATCCAACTCGATGTGCTTGTTTCGGCCATGAATATATATAGATAGCACTGATATTGTTATTGCTAGTCCATGTTTGGTGGCTTTGAGAGATAGACACATATGTCCCATAGAAGATAAGATATCTATGTTTACTCCCCGAATTGTGGAGGTCATGAACCGATTTTTTGTTTCTACACTATACTGGGCCACGGTGGTTAGCTTTTTGGAAATCCATGAGAGACAGTTGCCACCGAGGAAAGTACAAACACTTGCCTAGCTCATCTAGGCTCATCACAAGCTTGAGGGCCAAGCTCCCCTCAGGCTCAATTGCCTCACCAAACCTTCATATTTTTAAGAAAAATACCAAATTTAAGTTTAATGCGTATAAATGAGTGCTGATTTGATTAACATGATCACCATAGGTTGGTCAGATGCTTTGCCTTAGTAAGGCAGAAACATTAGGCCTATTTGACTGAGATGAAGGCCTTAAAGGCCACCCACAGGGCTGAGGTTGAGGAGGTATTCATATTTTCATTTCTTGTTTATGTTTATGCTTTTAGTTATCTTTTGTTGATTTTGACATGTGCATTTGGTTTTGCAGCTACAGAGACAGATCCCTATTCTAGGGGACATGGGAGGTGTTGGTGGAGACTCTGAGATGCCTCATACAGAGCCTGAGGTCGAGTAGCCTGAGAGAGAGCAACCCACAGAGGAGCCTGAGAGCAGACTACTGGAGAGCCCGAGACAAGTGTAGAGCCCCAGGCACAGACTGCTCTGATGCCTAGTGGGGTGGTACAGGTGGCACCCCTACAAGTTGATGACAATCCTAGACCTAGACATGGTTTGACTAAGCCTCTTGGAGATGAGCAGGTTCGATTTGGAGCTGGCCAATCATACGTTAGGAAAAGGTTCAAGCAGAGGGCGAGAAAGGGGATCGTAGATTACTTGAGCAGCAGCTCGGATGAGTGATCTAGGGATCAGACTTCTCTTTTCTTTTTTCTTTTTTTTGAGATGTAATCAGTCACTTTTTATGGATGGATTGTATAGATTAACCCCTTAAACATGTTTTATTTTGGTTTACTTGGAGGATGCTTGTATATGAGATTAGTTACATTTATTGAGTTATAAGAAGATGGATTTTATTCAATTTCTTTTACTTTGTTCTATTTATAGTTTAATTTAAACTTGTCGTACCTATGGAATGTCTATGCCATGTATCGCGTTTACAGATATTAAGCAAAAGAGGTAAGAAGTATTCAAATGTACATAAGAAGGTAAAAACCCAAACCTAATTATCTAAGAAAATAATTTGAACTAATATTAAAAAGTTGGACATGAATTCCTGGTTCTTCATTGATCAATCATGCAAGCAATCAGTCAAAATCAAGGCAAACAAGCCTAAAGCTAGACCTTTAAGCTAGTAAGTGTAGCCTAAATAACTCTAACCTAAAATGAATTAAATGCACATAATTCATTGAGATTCTATAAGATGAAGTGTACCAGTCGAAACACCTCCTCGATAGAATTGGATCATAGAGTGGAAACTGGCTTGGGTAACTCAAAATGACCACGCTGACAAAGCAGCAACTGCTCAGACGTTGTTCCCATCCTATGTGGTAATCCAATGTCGGTCCATTGGTGGGTAATGACCTAGATAGGGTAAAATGAGAGTGATGTATTAGGGCAATGTCATGTCTTCGGACTCATTTTGTGCAAAAAAGAAAAATAACAAACATATGTTGCATACAAGTTGTTTGAATGTGAGATTTGATCCTACTAAGTAGTTCAAGCTGCCCTAAAGCTACGTGAACATGTTTTCTATCCTATGCATGGCAATTTGGAGTGATTTGTTTAAGATGCAGTGTCATCCTAATTAACTAATGGAGTGACCTAGGTATAATCCAAGGTAGTTAGGCATGTTGCAAAAGCAAGTAGACATGTTAGGAAATGCATAAGCAATGTGAGAATAAATAGATATGTGAAAAACAAGTTACGGGCATGAATTGAAATTCATACATGTGGAGATTAAACAGTCCCCAATGGAGTCGCCATTTTGTGGACAACGGGCTCCCGGGCAGGGGGTCGGCCCACTTCAGATGGTTTTCTTTCGTCTGTGGGGTCCGGGTGTTGGGCCTTGCTTTGGTGTAAAAGGCTTAGTGCCTTTGCTTGGAGTCACCACCAACTCTAGGTTAACCGACTGACTTGGACGTCGGTCCTTCTTTTCGGGGAAAAGAAAGAGACTAGACTTGGAAGTCTAGGGTTTAACTCCTAGTACTAGTCTGGGTTCCTGAGTTTGTGGTAAGTTGTTTAGTTGTATTTGGGGAAGGTGTTAGGCACCCAAATACCAGCCTTTTTAGGGCGGCTTCTCCCATTCATATGAATTTCAAGTTTGTGTCCATAATCAAGCTTTGTTATTTATGAATTATACCATTTTAACCTTCTTTAATGTGGATTGGAGGTTTGCTGAATTTTTCTCAAGCCTAACACCTGTTTTTGCTCTCAACGCCTATTTTTTCAATGCCCGGATTTTAACTCAGGGGGAAAATAGGCGTTGGCTTAAGAACAGTCTAGAAACTATCTTTTATTTTTATCTTATTCTAATTGCAGAAGACCTCTCATAGGTTAGGTCTTTAGAGGGATGATTGACCCCTCTAAATAGCTTGTTGTTTGCCATTTTAAGGTTTGGAGTCAACCCTAGAGAAAAGGGAAGAAAAGAAAAAAGATTCATTTTTCTGAGTTACAGGCCTAACGCATGTTTTTCACCTCAACGCCTATTTTTTCATACGCCTGAATTTTAATTCAGGGTAAAAACAAGTGTTGGGAAACCTAACCAAGTAGCACTTTAGTGCCACTGTTTAGGGTGTTTAGGTGGGTCCCAGCATTATGGAACCCTGAGTTAGGGAAAGAGGAAGTCTTCTAAGGTTTCACTGTGCAACCCTAGGGGTCTTATGTATAAGCCACATGGAGATATGATCTCCCAAAGTGGGCGAAATAGTCATCTGTCTTAGGCCTAACGCCTATTTTTTGGTCTAATGCCTGAATTTTAATTCAGGAAAAAATAGGCATTGGGTGCTGAAACAATAGCCAACTAGGGTTCTTGGGCCACTATAGTGGGGCCCAGAGGGGTGGTGTTTCTCCTGGGTCTTGGGACTAACCCTAAGGTAGACTTATACTTAGACAATTTTGAAAAATGATGATTTTTAAGGCCCAGGCCTAACGCCTGAAAGCCATCCCAACGCCTGAATTTCTATCCAACACTTATTTGTTTAAAAACAGGCATAGGGACAGAAACTTGAGCCCACAGAGGTACTGATGCATAGGGATGACTCTCAGAAGTCAGAATGCCTTGGGATAGGCTTAGGGATAATTAGGGCTTCCTAGGGTGGGTCCCATATCTCAACACCTGAATTTATCCCTAACGCTTGTTTGTCCAACGCCTGTTTTTTAATTCACTAAAAAACATGCGTTAGTTACTGAGAGAAAATCCAACAACTGGATTTATCGATTTTGGAGCCTTTAGGGTTTTGCAAAAATTTTAAAATTAAGCATGCTCATAGAGGATATACAGAGAAACAACATAAAAAATTGAGCTCAAGATCATGCATAGGTAATTCACAATAAATCCCATAAATATTCCCTAAAATTATGTCTTAAAAGATCCAATTTTTTAGGTCTGTTTGGGGGCCATCTCAAGGCCTTCCACAGCTCTAAAAATCATGAAATTAAATACGAAACACCCTACATATGTCTAGTACAACATAGTAAAAATTAGGCTTAAGAAGCCCTCTACAAAACTCAAACAAAAATAGACATTGAAATAGGTCAAAAACAATAGCAAAGTAGAGGCTGTTGAGCCTCTACCACGTACCCGAATTAGAGTTATGCTCTAGCATAAATTGGACAACATAACAGTGATCAAATGATGTTATTTGAAGTGTAGAATCTGAATAGAAGCAGGGTTTAGGCTTACCTTACCAAGGGTTGAGGGGACTCACCACTTTTCCTCTTCTTCTTCCTCTTTTTCTCCCTAGGGTTAGGGTTTTTTGTAGCCAACCCTGTTCACCATGAATTTAGGGCTATTTATAGCCTCAAATCCAAGGAATGGAGGGTTGGATGAAGGGATAAGGATCTTGGGATGAAGGGCTAGGATGATCTCTATCCTAAGTTGGGTGTAAGGCTAAGATGCATCCTAAGTGAAGGGTGGGGATTCATTTGAGGGAGGAGCATGGATAAGTGACCTTGTAGGCTCAAGAGTTGGATGGGGCTTAAGCTACTTCAATGGATGGTGAGATAAGGGGTGTGCTAATGAGGGTGGATGGGGAGGGACATATGGATGACATAGGAGATGTCTTTCGGCAAAATCCTATTGGGTTCAAATCTAAAGGGGAGGGTCAAAGATGCTTAATGGGAGGCTGTGAGGGATCCAATAGGGATTTGAAATTCATAGGGAAGATCCTAAGGTGGAGAGTGAGAGAGAGAATTAGAATATTCCAATTTGAGGGCTCCAATTAATGGGCAAAAGATGATGATGCATTTAATGCAAAATATCTCATATTTAGCTTATTTAGAATAATATTTGGTTTTTGATTTTTTTGAACCCTCTCACTGCCGTCACTCCGTGTGAACTCCAAAGCTCGGAAGTCGGCCCAGTCAGTGTCATTTACAGATGTCACAGATGCTCTAGTCGTCTTGGTTCAGTCATAACCAAATTACGAAAAGGGTAAAGGGGTGAAATCAGGGTTTTTTTGCTAGAACATCTTTCAAATGTAAATTGAAAGGGCAGTATGGTAAAATTGATCTGAGGGTAGTCAGGGATATATGCTCCTAGGTTCAGGTGATTCACAGCTTTTGACTATGCAAGATTACGGTACCCGAGCAGGAAATTAGGTTAAAAACCATTTTTGAGCGGTTTGACAAAATTATACAAGGGATGTTGTTGGTTCTTCTGTAAAATGCAGCCTTTGGTCGTATCTAGGGGATTCGAGGTCTGAGGAGTCTCGGAGCTATAAAAGTTGATAGATTGGCTGGTGGATTCTTGGGCAGCTGCCAGGAGCTTTTCGAAGCAGAGTCACTTGAATAAATTGGGTTTTTGTAGTTGCCTAAAGCTAGGTGAAATCGAATGACCATATATTTCCTGAACCAAAGGTTCATGAAATGCTTTATTGAAGACAGGGATGATATAGAGAAAATGACTTTAACCTTGTTGCATTCCAAGTTTAGGAGAACTTTTAAGGGCATTATGTGTGCCAAATATAGACAAAATGCACTTTTTCTAGGTTTGGATAAAAATAATTGTTTGGGCCCTGGATTTCCTGTAAATTGGTATGGGTATGATAGTCTCGAGGCTCTGAATTTATAGTGGTATAGCCTCTAATTATCTGAATTTCTAATTTCATATGCGCTCCCGGAAGCCAATCATGCACCTGATTTTAGACCTGATTTTAGACCTGATTTGTTGCGCTTTTTAGAGTATTTGAGGAAATCTTGGCAAATAGATTTATCGAAAGTTCTCGCTCCTTTGACAGCTTTTTGAAGGCCTCACGATTCTGAAGAAATAAACACCGACTAATCTTGATTTGGAGGTTTGGAGAATATTATGGGTTCATAAGAGCAAAAAGTGGAGAAACAGCCTTTTGACCTTTTGGGGAAGATTTAAGATTTCTCAGAGGTTCGAGACTTTGAAACTCTTTTCTCAGACCTGGAGATTTAAAGCTAAGGCCGAGGCTGAAATATGGCAATTGACTTTTCTGGATTCGGAGATCGGATGAGTTTTTGAGAGCTCTAGTAAGGGTCATTTCTTGGTCAGGGTTATCATAGATTAAGAAATTGGTTGTTGTCGTTCTCGAACAATGTCTGACCTGTGCTGAATCCTTTGGAGAATAGAGGCTTAGTGGTATATAGGATCTGAAATTATACCATTTAGATCACAGGAGAGGCTTCAAGCGTCCTTTGAGGGTCTAGGGGTCATTCTCCAAGTAGAAAGGGTAAAATGGTAATTTTTCTTCCGTGGGTCAAAAAAGGTGAAAATGTGAATTCTTTACCTGTGATGCTTCATAACAAGAAGGCTTATGTAGGTTGAGAAATTTAGTGTTCTTGATGGTAAATAGTGAGTGTTGAGCTTTTGAAGGCAGAAGGGCAAAATGATAATTTTTTCATTTATGATGCTTTACGGGAGAAAGGCTTACAGTGGGCGGAAAACTTACTGATGACATGAATGGGGTTCTAAAATTTGGACCCTCAAAGTCCCATTGGTACTTTTGAGTGAAATTAGGGTTTGTCTTGAAATGGTGCTTTTTGGGCTATAACAAGGTGCTTTGATTGGTGTAACTGGAGCATCTGGAAAGACTTCTTTGGAAATGCCTAACCTCCTAGAGTCCAGGTTTGCTCTTTTTAAACCATGGTTGCTTAGAATCTTGATGCCTAAATGTTGTTATGTTGTCCTTATGCTATCACATGACCCGAGTCAAAATTTGGGTGCTG
>JAOXJP010230763.1:0-10738 GCA_025762735.1 Platanus orientalis
CCCTTACACCGGTCAAATGGTTTCATAGCAGACCTAGGTCTCTGGTGGACTGGACCTTGCACAACACAGATGGAGAGTCAATGAGTTAGCTGTAGAGGATATTCTCTCTTGGTAATAGCTTCTAGATTGTTCTTATTTTTAAATATGGAAAGTTGGGTCTTTACCCTTTTTGTCCTAGTGGGGACTCCTGGAGAGCCAACGTCTGTCATGGTCACGACTCCCTTATTTGATATCGGGTGGTTTAGGCAATGCCCCAAGAGTGATCCTAAGGGTTTCAAAGTGTTGGGTACCAGAGGGTGGAGTGAGTGACTTGGGGCTCTTTGTGTAAGCCTAGGTGTCGAAAGGTTGTCAAGTAATAAGGCCTCCCATTGGTGCCTCAATATCTTTTAGGTTGTGAGACTGCGAAGGCTCCCCTAGTTGGTTTCCTAGAGGACTCCTTGGGTTGATTTCTTTTGGATTGGGGCTCTACGGGTTTATTGGGGTCAGTTTATAAGGGCCTCAGTATCTTTCCCTATTAGCTGCCCCCCTCATTCTTGAGTCCAGGGTTACATGGCTCGAGAATGTGAATTGTTTACAACCATTATCATCCATTTTAGCGTGCATTACTTGCTTTTTTGGTTACTGAGGTGGCATTAATTGGGAGTAGGCGTTAATGATGGCTTCACATTTAATGGACCTCGACAACCGAGGGGATGTGACTACATCTGTTATGGGTCATGTCAAGCGTCCTGTCTCTTCAAATCCCTAGGCTATCAGAAGGTCATATTTGAATCCCTTAATTTAAGATTTATGTGTTGCCTCACCTCTCGGGTTAATTTCATTACTCCCTGGATATGCGACACGTGTAGGGTTAGGTGTGCACGGGGTTGCCTATAAATCTCTCCCTTGAAGCAAGGCTTGGTTTTCTTTATCACCCCCAACTCTCCTCTATGCTTGTGTTTATCTATTGACGATTTTCAATAGCACTCCTACTTCTTGACATCAGTTGTTTATTATTTATGGCTCTCCCACTGTTCTCCGTCACTTGTTTCTCACTACTTTCGGGTCTTCCCTTCCTACTATTGTTCGTCTCCCTTCCAGGTACTCTGTTTTCATTTCTCCATTTAAGTTTAATTTTTCTGTAGTTTTAACATTTATTGCTTTTTAGTGTTTGTAGTTTCTGTCTTCTTGTTTTCCTTCTGGCATTTTCTTTTTCTCTTTTCATCTTTTCTCCTTTCTTTTTCTCATTTCCCATAATTAGTGGTGTCTAGGGATACCGTTGACTGGATGGTTGACGGTGCCAATGACCATCCAAAGATCTGATAAAACCCTTTGAAGCAGGCCACCAGGCCAGTTCCTTTTAATGACTAGGAAGCGGGAGAGATTGCCCCTAGCAGGACTTCACCACCGCCAACTATGCCTCCGAGTTAAGGGAGCGAGCTCTAACTCAATTTCATTTCACTTTCTTCATTCCCGAGGGGGCTATTCTTTCCACACCCAAGGACACCCTAGCCTTCGAGGCCCCTGTCAGTAGCATGGCACTGTACGAGCAGGTCCTTTTGGTGGGTCTACGCTTTCTAGTTCCTTTTTTCTTTTAGGGAGATAATATTCTACCTCGGGTTAATGCTGAGGCAACTCATGCCCAATGCTGGGCAGATAGGCATAGGATACATGATCCTATAGGAGTTAACATTTAAGGGGGGGACTCACCTTACCCTTAACGAGTTTTTTCACTATTATTGCATGAAAGAGTATGAGTTGAGGTGGTGGTTCTTCGCCAGTCAAGACCCAACAACGACTCTAGTGACCGGGCTCCCAAGCTCTAACAGTGGGTGGAGGAGCCGATACTTCTTTGTCTTGAGTGAAGGTTGGGAGTAGGTCCCCCCGTGAGGTTTAACTGGTGCTAGGCATCGGTCATCAGCCCTGTAGGTGAGTTGCCATTTTTCATTTTTTGTATATTTATTTAATATTATTATAGTCTTTTTATTTTCTCTCTCTCTTTTTACGTGTTTTCTTTTTGTGTCAACCTTAGAGGTAGATGAGCTATCACCCAAGGAGGAGGCCAGCATCCAAGAGGTCATGACTCACCCGACCCATGCCTACCCTGATCTTGTTACTCCCGAGCACCTTCATAGGTGTATGTTCGGGCCTGACCCAAGTAGCTCCTTCCCTCCCCTTATTTTGTGTGTTGTCATTGGTTTCGCCTCATTTTCTCTTTCTCCCCCTTTCCTATTTTCTCTTTTCTCTACTCTTCTCTCTTCTTTTTTTATATTTTTTATGACTAGTTTTTGACCCCGACTATATTTTGTTATACAATAATGAGGCCAAGCGAAAAGTTTTTGGCCAAAGCCAAGGCGGCTGGCCAAGGGGTGACTATCATGATGAAGAAACAGAAACAACACCTTATTAGCGGGGGGCCCTCTAAAGCTTAGGCCCTCAAAGTTTCCTTGGCCCTGAGGAAGCCCCAGTCCTAGCTCCTAATGCCCCTATTCCCATCTTGGATTTGGAAGCAGAGACTGTCAGGTCTCTTTCACGCCCCATGACCGAGGGCGAAGTGGCAGCTCCATTCGAGGTCGCCCTTACTACAAAGGCCACCCCTCCTATAGTTGTGGTCACAATGACTTCTCCCTCTCTGGTAACTTCAACTTCTAATGCAGCCACCACCTAGGCACTTTCCTCCTCAACCCCAGAGAGGGGCTAGTCTTCCCCTAAGCCCTTGCCTAGATGTCTAAGCTAGGCCCTGGGGTGGACTACCTTTTGGGAGACGTGCCTCCCTCCGAAGACCTCGAGTCCTTAAAAGCTCTTGACCCATCAGCATTACACTGTGAAATGATGCACTGCTTGGCTAAGGTGATTTTCGCTTCTCCCTTGTCTTTTGTTTATTTGTTTTTTTATTGTTTGTGTATTCATGTTGACTCGTTCATTTTTTTTTATTTTTTTAAAATTGTGGCCCTGATGGCAGCCTCTATCCAAAGGTTCAAGATGAGGGAGAAAGTCCAAGGCAAGCTCCATAATCACCTTGCCAAGGCTAACATTGAGCTTGGCGTTGCTTGTGAGAGCGCCAATGTGGAGATCTGAGCCCTTCGGGATAGGGTCTCCTAGGCTGAGGGTTCCAACACTAGTATGGCTACCCAGGTCATGAAAAATGAGGCCTACATCAAGGAATTGACAGGGTGATTGTAGTCGGCTGAGGTGGAGATTGCCTAGCCTAAGGATAAGCTCGAGGCTGAGAGGAACCACTGCCTCGTAGTCAAGGATTGATTTTACATGACCCTTAAGGAAGCGATGAATAAAAAGATGGCTAAGATCTTGGAGCTCGCCCATATACGAGTAGAGGAGGAGAGAGAGAGAGTCAAAGTGGCGATCGCCTAGTATCTAGCCTTCGATGCCTTTTAGGTCGTCAAGGCCTGATGATCCTTGGATGAGTTCGAGGCCTTTCAGGAGATGGCAGCCGAGCTGTTCCATAAGCGTGACTTCTCCACCTTTGTCCCTAACGAGGTGGAAGGGGTCAAGGAAGGAAAGGATGGGGAAGAGGGAGGAGAGGGTGGAGTAGTTGAGGAGACCAGGGTTGTTGCCTTGGGGGATGATGCCTCAGGGGATGCTAACCCCAAAGCTTAATTGTAAATTTTACTTTTTATTTTTCTCTTTTCTTTCTTATTTTTCTCTCTTTTTTGTAACTTTTTGTCGTATGAATGGATTATCTTTTTTACCCCTGTCCCTTGTGTACTACATTCTTGTGTTGTTATGTTTTCTTAAATTTTTCTAAGTATGGATGTGTGTCTTGACAATTGTATTCCTTCATGAGTTCCCCGAGTGTGTTAGGGTAGGCCACAATAAGTACTTTTAAATGTATAAAGATAGTTAGTGACAAATTTTTCTAAGTATGAGTGCATCTTGTGGTAAATAATCCTTAAGCGAGTAAACATAAACGATGATGAATTTCTCTAAGTATAGGTATGGCTCAGGGTAAATAACTTCCAAGCAAGTAAGGTTAGACAATGAGGAATTTTTCTAAGTGTAAGCACGCCTCGGGATAAATAATTTCTAAGCGAGTAGGGTGTGCCACCCTTAGATAATTTTTCAAGTCCTTTGACTCCCTTTGGCTTGGGTGAGTCAGGGTTTCCGATGATGCTTTTAGGCTTAAGCCTATACCCCTTGTAGGGGCTTTTCTTTGGTAATGTCGCCGAGTACTCTTATGCCCTTGCTTTAATTTTATATGCGAGATAGGGTAGTTGTACTTGGTGTCGAAGGGTCGATCTTAGCTTATGATAAGCATGTCCCGACGTGCCTCAGGCCCCTGGCTTTACTCATTAGAGTCTCTATTTTTTATGAGCCATGAAACTTTTTCCTTGTCTTGTGAACTTTCCCCTAAGGGGTGGGTCAGCCTTGTGACCTAGGTTCAATCTTATGACCTAAGGGCAAATCTTGTAATTCGGGTGTGAGGGCCTAAATTTTTTCCCTTAGGGATGGCTTAGTGTTGTGAACTAGGACTAATTTTGTGATTTGAGGGCTAATCTTGTAACCTGAACACGATGACAAAAATTTTTTTCCTAAGGGATGAGTTAGTCTTATGATCTTGGGTCAATCTTGTGACTTGAGGGCTAATCTTGTAACCCAACTATGAGGGCCTAAAATTTTTTCTTAAGGGATAGGTCAGTCTTATGACCTGGGGCCAATCTTGTGACCTGAGGGCTAATCTTGTAACCCGGGCACAAGGGCCTAAAATTTTCCTTGTCTCTGCAGAGTAAGAGCATTTCATTAACTAGGATTGAATGATTACATAAGCTTCATTGATAGTATTTTTTAAGTGCTCAACACTCCATGGTCATGGTAGGGGCTCCCCTTGCATTGTCTCAAGGCCCCAGGCTGATGACTGCTTGTTATCCAGTAAAGTCCCTCCTAGTTTGGCCTCAGCTTTCCTTCTATAGGGTCTTGTATCACCATACTCACCTTTTTGAGGACTAAGTCCCCCATAGATAATTTTCTAGTCCTAAATTACGAGTTGTATTACTTGGCCAATCTTTGCTTGTAGGCGGCTTTAAAAGTGTGGCTTGGTCCATTTTTTCTTCAGCATGTCTAGATTGTTCCTGAGGCTTTGTTCATTTTTTCTCCAAGTCAAAGTTCACTATTTTGTACGTGGCCATCCCAATCTCAACTAGCACCATTGCATCAGTTCCAAACGCCAAGAGGAATGGCTTTTCCCCAGTGGGGGTCCTTACCGTAGTGCGGTATGCCCACAGGATGCTCAAAGCTCCTTGGGCCAAAGGCCTTTGGAGTTGATTATGCTCAGGAGTGTCCTGTTGGTGACTTCCACTTGGACATTAGCTTGAGGATGAGCTAGGGAAGAGAAGTGATTCCTGATCCCGAGTTTTGTACAAAACTCCTAGAATCGGGCTTTGTAGAATTACTTATAGTTATCGGTGATGAGTACTTTGGGAATCCTGAATCATCACATGATCGATTTTTAAGTGAAGTCCTAGATGTTTTTCTTAGTGATCATGGCTAAGGGTTCAACCTCCACCCACTTCTTAAAGTAGTCGATGGCCACCACTAAGAACCTCATCTGCTTCTTCCCTCGAGGGAGGAGTCCTACAATGTTGATTCCCCACTGGGCGAATGGCCATAGTCTGGCTATTGGGACCAGCTCCTCCACAGGATTCTTAGGGGATATTAGCAAACCTTTGGCATTTGTCACACCTCTAGGTGAGTAGGCTTGCATTCTTCTACATTGAGGGCCAATAGTACCTCACCTAGATTGCTTTGCTAGCCATCACCCAAGACCTTGAGTGGTTCCCGCATGCTCCCTTGTGTATTTTCTAGAGCACATAGTCAGCTTCCTCATCAGATAGGAACTTGAGTAGGGGGAGAGTGAAGCTCCTTCTATAAAGGGTATTGTCAAGGAGGAGATACCGGTTTTCTCTTACTTTCACTTTTCTTGCCTTATCCTTGTTCTCGAGCAACTCCCTGTTTATCAAGTACTTCATAATTTGGCTAATCCACTTGGGCTCAGTGTGGGTCGTATTAACCTCTTTATCTTTCTCTATCTCAGTGCTTGGCCTAGGTAAATACTCTATTAAGATGCCAAGGTTGAGGCTCTCCATAGTAGACGACGAGAGCCTGGCTAACTTGTCATCTTTTTCATTCTAATTCTACGAAACTTGTTGCATGGTGAAATGCTTAAACTGGGATTTGTCTTTCACTACCAGCATTTGATAATGCTTCATCCATTCGTCCCTCACCTTGTATTCTCTCCACACTTGTCCTACCACAAGTTGAGAATCGTTGTTGACTCCTACCCGTTTATCTGTGAGGGAACGGGTAAGGTGTAATCCTATGAGCATTACTTAATACTCTGCCTCATTATTGGTTGCTTTGAACTTGAATCTGATGGTATACTCAAGCTCATTCCCTTCTAGTGTGACCAAGATGACTCCTCCCTTGGCTGAGTTGTTGGTGAAGGAACTGTGGACATATATAGTCCACATTGCTCGATTTATCTCTCCATCACTAGGTTGTTCTTTTGGTGCCTCGGGCTTGACCTTTGATTTGTGCGTGTATTTGACAATAAAATCTACCACTGTTTGTCCTTTGATAGCTCCTCGGGGATGGTATTCGATGTCAAATTCACTTAACTCCAGTAACGACTTAACCAGTCTCTTAGAAGTATCAAGTTTATGCAATATCACCCTAAGTGGTTGATTGGTGAGCACCTGATGGTGTGTGCCTGGAAGTAGGGTCTCAGTCGCTGGCCATGACAACCAGGGAAAATGTCATTTTCTCGGTTTTCAACTACCTCTCCTTGACTCCCCTAAAGGCTCGACTGGTGTAGTATATTGGAATTTATACCCCCATAATTAACACTAGGTTGACCATTGTTCCTAACACTTACAGGTATACATATAGCACCTCACCTTGTTTTGGCTGATTGATTAGCGGTAGGTGACAAAGGTGGACTTTAAGTCTTTAGAAGGCCTTATCGCACTCTTCGTCCTAGCAGAATGCCTTTTTTAGTAGACAAAAGAAGGGAAAGCACATGTCCGTAGCCTAGGATATGAACCTGCTTAATGCTACTACCCTCCCTACTAGCCACTATACTTCTTTGATGTTCCTAGGTGGTTGCATGTCAATTATGGCCTTAACCTTCTCGGGATTAGCCTTTATTCCTTGCTAGGAGATCATGAACACAAGAAACTTTCTAGTGGATACACAGAATACGCATTTGCCCAGGTTAAGCTTCATTTTATACTTCCTTAATATTTAGAATATCTCACCCAGGTTCGACAGATGTTGTTCTACTAGGAGGATCTTTACTAGCATGTCATCCACATACACTTCGATGTTCCTCCCAATCTGGTTCTTGACCATCCCATTGACTAGCCTCTGGTAGGTTGCCCCCGCATTCTTCAGATCCAAGGGCATAACCCTATAGCAGTAAAGTCCCTAGTGGATGACGAAGGCTATTCTCTCTTGGTCGGGCTCATGCATCTTTATCTAATTATATCCTGAGAATATGTCCATGAAGCTGAGGGTCTATGAACGGCTGTTGAATCTACTAGGGTGTCAATCCTTGGGAGGGAAAAACTATCTTTGGGACATGCTTTGTTGAGGTTGGTGAAGTCGACACACATTCGCCACTTCCCGTTAGGATTTCATACCATGACTACATTTGCTAATCACTCGGAGTAGTGGAGCTCCCTTATGAATTAGGCTTTAAGTAGCTTCTCTACTTCCTCTACGACAGCCTGATTTCTTTCTAGGGCAAAGTTTCTCTTCTTTTTTTTATAGGCCTCGAGGCTGAGATTACATTAAGCCAATGTACTTCCAACCTGGGGTCTATCCTTAGTATGTCCTCATGCGTCCAAGAGAACATGTCCCAATTCTCGATGAGGAATCTTTGTAATTGCCTCTTGAAGTCCTCCGACAGATCTGATCCCACCTGGGTTACACGGTTGAGATTCTTCAAGTTGAGGGTAATACTCTAAAGTTTCCTCTGGCTCTGCCAATTGTCTAGGTCCTTTCATCTCCAACCTCTAGACTATCATTTAAAATGGTCTCCTTTGGGTTCAAAACTCCTTTGAGTGAGGTCACGTAACATTCCTAGGCTATCACCTGGTCCCCCCTGACTTCCCTGACCCCTCCTTTAGTCGGGAAACACATCGAAAGGTGGTAAGCCGAGGTGACCATTCTCATCTAATTCAGCGCCGGCCTTCCAAGAATGGTGTTGTAAGTTGAGGGGTAATCTATCACTAAAAAATTGATTACCCCGGTGACCTTCCGGTCACCCGTCCCGACTGTGATTGACAAGTCGATGGTCTCGAGGGGAAGCAACCTATCGCTTATGAAACTGGCAATTGGGCTGGCTTAAGTTTGTTTCATCCAATTCATATCTATTCAAAGGCTGGGAGATAGAGGATATTTGCTAAGATCCCTTTTTCAGTGAGGACACTGTGTGTGATGTAGTTCGAGATGACCAACATCACCACTAGCTTGTTGTCATGTGGCTGACTCACTCCTCAAGTGTCCTCTTTGGAGAAGGTAATAGGGGGATGCTCTTCCTTGTGCTGTTCGATCGGCCTCTTTGCAACCATCATTTGACGGTCCCTCTTAGTGCAAATCTACCTTACATGGGACTTCTTTATTAAGCTAGACTCTCCACCACTGGCTAGTCCTCCAGCGATCACCCTGATTTCACCTATTGGTCCTTCAGGTTTTCTTTCCTCCCGAGTGGGAGGGTCATAATGGGTGTCTTCTCATCTAATCGGTGACCTTCCTGCCATGATCCTTTGTAGCCACCCCATTGGATGAGATCTTCTATCCGTTCCTTTAAATCAAAGCAATCATTGGTGTTGTGGCCATGGTCCTGATGAAAGAGATAGTACTTGTCATAATTTCTCCTCTTAGGTGAGGCCAGGATCCTTTTGGGCCATTTAATATTCGGGTCATCCTTGAGGTGAAGGAACACCTACTTTATTGGTACATTGAGGGGAGTGTATTTTTGAAATCTGTTCTGGGGCAGGTTGACTTAGGGCCTAGCCCCACCACTATTGTTGCCCCCTTAGCCCGAGGATCGCTTTCATCCTGAGTAACTTGTTGCTCCCTTTTCCTTTTGTCCGATTGGGAGCCAGCCCTAGTTTCCCACTTTCGTCGGGAGCTGAGAGTATCTTCAACGTTCATGTGCTAATGCACCTTTAGCATAAGGTTGGCCACGTGTGACTAGGGATTTTTTGAGAGCGAGAAGAGAAAATTAGAGGGTAGTAACCCTGCCATGAGAGTAACCACAATCACTTTTTTCTCGGATCATCCACTTACAACATTTTCATGTTAAACCGAGACACATAATCCTGAAGGGACGCATCCTTGTTTTGCTTGATAGTTAGTAGGTAGGTGGCAGGCTTCCGGTGTCTCTAACAGCCTATGAAGTAGCTGACAAATTGTTGGCTGAGTTCTGTGAAGTTTGAGATGCTCTTAGGCTTTAATCAACTGAACCAAACTTAGGTAGACCCCTTGATAGGGGTAAAAAAATCCCAGCACATAATCTCGTCAGGGGCCGCTTGGAGGTTCATGTGCGTTTTACAGGCTTCTAAATGATCAAGGGGGTCCTAAATGGGTGATCCATCTAGGGCAGCTTAAACCTATTAGGTAGCAGTGGATCCATTATCTTTGGAGTGAATGGGTGATCCATCCTCTGGATAAGCTCGTCGATGGTGGCGGAAGCTTTCCCCTTGATAGCCTCCTTCATGGTTGCCATCTCCCTTCTCACGTCCTCCATCTCTTCCTCCCAAAGGTTAAGGGTATGAATCCTCTCCCTAGGCTAGAAAATATAGCTCATCTCCCAAAACTGAGGTGTCTTAGCACTCCCTGCTTCATCCTCTTATCCATAATCGCCATCACTGCTCTTGTTAGGAGGGACAAGGGGTCCCCGCTGACCCATTTCCTGGTTGCTGAGCTCACCCCTTCAACTTCTTAGCTCTTGCATAATTTCCTATTTTACACCATGAGCAATTATATGCTTATCGTTAAACCGTGAACCTGATGTTCGAGGACAGCTAATTGGGGCTCTTCGCAATGTCCTCCATCTTTGAAGGAGGTTTCTTGCCCGTCGACTCCCGTGCCAGGGTCATGCTAAGAAGTCATCGACCTAGTCTCGACCAAGCAGACCTTTGGTTCTTAGGGAAGGAGTTTCCCACAAACGGCACCAACTAATGGTGTTTGGAACTGAGGGTACCCTTACACAGATTATATGATCACATGGCAGGCCTAGGTCTTTGGTGGTGTGGACATCGGGGTCCATTTTGGCTCGTGTTCTGTAGACGTCAGGAGCCCGCGACTCCTCAAGGGTTGTTAACCCCTTTGGGGTGAGGATTAGGCTTTGCTTGGAGTCTAAGTGACCTAGGGTTTGCAAATTTCTCTTTTATTTCTTCTTCTTCTTCCTCTTAGAGATTTTAGAGTTTTTTGTTGCCAACCCTTAGGCTGCATGAATTTGGGGCCATTTATAGGCTCAAATTGGTGTAATGGAGGGTTGGGATTGATCCTAGGGTTAGCTAGGTGGAGGGCTAGGATGATGTCTATCCAAAATGAGGTGGAGGGCTAGGATGGGTTTAGCTAAAAATGAGGTGGGGGGCTGAGATGTGTTTAGCTAAAATGAGGTGGAGGGTGGAAATTGTTAAAAATATGTGTCCTAGCAAAGCCATTCACATAAAATATAAGCATGATTAATTAATTATTTGATTAATAATAATTAATATTCTATCATCACATG
>JAOXJP010230764.1:0-10738 GCA_025762735.1 Platanus orientalis
ATATATATATATATATATATATATTTCGATCTTCCATTTAAGCATGTTTTTAGCATCAACTTACGTAATAATAATGATACGCCTAATACGATTAATATTGAAGTAAAAGTCAATACAATCTTAACTAAACCAACACTAGAATAACATACATATGAAACATAAGTCAACTAGATACCTTTGATGAATCGACATTTCCACAATGAATGGTGTGGTTGATCAGGGGCACCAACATTGTCATTATCCATACCTCTAACTCAATGCTCCTCACGATATGGTGTTGGATGGAGTGTTGATTTTCATCATCAAAGATAAAACCAGTGAAATCTCCAATGAGGTTGTCCTGGCTATGACGTTGAGGAGGTACATATCCAAATTCTACTGGTACCGGTTGTGAATTTGAGAATGATTGAAAAGATTCTCTAAAGTCAATCTGTACATTATTTAGATCATATTGTGGGTGTGAGAATGACTGAGAACTCTTTTCAAAGTCAATACTCATAGGCTTTGGATCATTTTGTGGATATGAGAATTATAACACCAAATTTTGTTGCTCTTAAGAGAGGATTGAAACTTGATATTCAAATTACCTAACCTTATGAGGGTAAGTATATTATTTTAGTAGGGGAACTAGTACTTCCAACTTCCTTGATGAAGCTTGTTAATTCTTGTTAATTATTGTTGTTTTAGACAACAAGCCTCTTATTATTTTCTTGTTACTCGACTTGTAAATTAAGCAAAAGTTGCATAAAACGTTAAAAAAAAAAAAAAAAAAAAAAAAAGGAGGAAGAATAGGGAGATGAAACTTTAACTATTTTATTCAACTCTTCAATTTATAGGTTATGTTCTAAGTTCAATATCAATCCTTTACAATCAATCTTACTAAGCCATGGGCATCATTCTTCAAGATTCAAGCTCCTTTGTTGTCTTCTTGAAATGGATTTGCATAGGTGTAATGACTTACAATGTTGTAGAAGAGAGAAACTTTCTGGTTTATAGACTTGGAGAAGTTGGAGAAGAAGGAGTATGCTTTAACTTGACTTAAAATTGAAAACAAGAGAGCTTGTAAACTTTGTAGTTATATGCAAGAGTGAAGGAGTTTCAAATTCATGTGTTTGCTAGTTTGTATAGATGTAGACAAATAGAATTAGAGTCCATGTCGAAAATGAATTCCTGTTGCATGTAGAGTCCTTCCTGGTATGGGGATATATTATCCTATGAACCTGTACCTATAAGGGCCTCTTTTGTGTGATATTATGCTTTTATTAGACTTTTGGAGATCCTATGAGTCCATTAATGTCATTGTTGTGCAAAAAAAAACCTCCAAAGGAATTGAATCCGTGAGCTATGGTTGCGATTTCAGTCGCGGCGACTATCTTGGTCCACGACTACATGTCAGTCACGGCAACTCACTAGGGATGATGACTTATTAGGTGGTGACTACTAGCTAACGAGGACTGTTAGGGGCATTCTAGTTAATTTCTAGTTGCAGCATTTTTCCTATATCACTAAGAAGGACCCCCAAATTCAAATCCTCCAAGCCGTAGAAATGGTGAATGTGACAATAAGTGTGTAGATTGATCTCTGAATTCATATTCTATAGGCTGTGGAAATAGTGGATGTAAAAACGATTACTCAGACTCTTCAAATTCAAATTCTGCAAGCCATAGGTATGGTGTATATGGTGGACACAGTTGTATGTGGTTAAATCTGTTGACAAACTCTCTGATTACTCCTATTGGACCTATCCATGGCGGTTATTACCAATACCAAAATGGGTATGACTGATCAAATCCCTCATAAAAAAATACTCATGGCCATCAAATGCAACCACTTCTCAATATTTATGTACCCATAGGACCGATAACCATGTTTGCTACTATCAAGATCTTGGGTTTCTTTACCCTTTCTAGACTGTTGTTGTGGTCGACTGTCATGGTTTGAGTCTTATGTAGATATATGGTGGCCGTCATACTTTGTGGACCTGTAAGGTGTGGATTCAGCACCAACATCAAAAGTACTACCAACAATACTAATATCATCATCATCATCATCATCATTACCAGTACCATAATTTGGTCTGCCAAGGACCCTATTCATTCTTAGCTCAAACTTTGATTTCTTGGGGTTTTAAAAGAGTCAAAATAGAAGATGGGCCCACTAGGGGATTCTAGCCAGTGTTGTGGTTAATCTTGCCAAATTTAATGAAAATCTTGAATTAATAACTGGTTTTAGCAAAAATACATTTTTATAGAGAAAACAGGCTTTATTCAAACATGTACTTAAGAATAATGCATTTTTCACAAAATCCCAGTATTGGAGATTTTTTCTAAGCAAGATCCAAATAGCCCATAGTATAGAAGATATTTTGTCATGGTCTTTCCATTGGTTTCTCCTAAATACCCTTGATTTGGGATTCTAATTCCCTAAATAAATCCCTCCACGTATTTACAACTATGCCCCAAAAGGCCAAATGATCATATATACCCAAAATCTTACCTCGTTTATTTAAGGATGATGTCAGGAGGGGTAAAGGAGGGACATTTAGAAAAAATGAGGAAAGATTTGGAAAAGAGTGGCTCCCAATTGAGGAAATGGAGATTCTCTTAGAGAGAGAAAAGCCAAATTGGAAGCATTTTCTACTCTTTTTAATAGAGATTATACCATCTTTGAAGGAATCACAGCTAAATTTAAAAAAGCATTCTCTAATTTTGAAAATTTCTCTATTAAAGTTGGATCAGGAAAAATATTCAACTCAAGAACTCTAGAAGAAGGCTAGAGTAGAAAGGAGCAAGGAGAGAGAGGAGGATGCAATTTCCCCCCATTGTAAGTATCTATTACCCAATTTACACTCCATAGAATCATGATTTAGGTCATGTAGGACTAATTTGATTTAAATTTTAGATTTCCTCTCTAGGCTAGTGCATACTTTGTGTTAGATTGTTCTTGTTTGTTTTCTCTCATGTTTGTCTAGGATCCATGATAGGTTGGTGTGATTCAATTTGTTCTTGGTTGATTTTGAGTTTTGAAAAGAAAAGAAATCATGTTTATAGATGTAGATTTTCGATTCTTGTATCATTTGCTTAAATCTAGGATTATTTCTTTGTAATCTTATTTAATTTCTCATTTCTTATAATTTTTATATCAATTCATGTAATCTTATCATATCTTGAGGATTCAATTTAGGCCAAAGGTTTTGGGTGAATTCATAGATTTCTCTTCTAAGCATAGAGATGATGAAATGTACTGTACACTTCATTGTATGATTGTGTGTATTTGAACAAGGAATATACATGATAATGTTTCAATTGAATGTTAGAATAAATTCACGTGGGAATGAATGTATAATTTTGAGTGATTAATGTAAATTAAATTCATCTTGAATAAATAGACAAGTAAAGAGAATGAAGAGGGTTGGATTGATGCAATTTCTAGATGCTCCATACAACTTGGTTTTTTCCTTGACTTTGGACCCAGTTTAGACCCCCTAAGATAGCCGAATTTGAACATTGACTTAGAAATAGTGATTGTAGAAAATTGAGTCATCTTTCTAATGCCAAAAGAATCAACTCAATAAGAGCTCGAGAGGAAAAGTTATGGTAAAAAAAAATGTAGAGTGCATAGAGTCGCCAGAGGCCAAAGGGATGTGGTTCTACAAAGGACCGCCGACTAGGCCAATGGTCTTAACTAGGACCACGGGCCCCCAAAACCTCTCAGATGCAGTCCTATAGAGGATTACCCCCACTAGCCTGCAGTTCTACCTAGGACTGTTGCCCTTAAGAGGATTACCCCCCATTGCCCTACAATCCTACCTAAGACCATTTCCCTCAAGAACTCTTGGGTGAGGTTCTAGGTAGGACCGCCCACCCTGGTTCATGTGGTCCGGGTTTAGCACTTCCCAGGTACTTCTCCATAGGCCCCGAAGCTAGTCTATGCCTGAAAATTATTCAATAATGCTCTATAAAGTCCTTGCAACCTCAATTTATGCAACATGTGATATACTTGGGTGGTTTAAAGAAATCCGAGTGAAGTGAGAAAATTAGGATTTTGCAATGTATATATAGCTCAAGGCAACCAAAATAGTGAAATTCCATGAATTTTTTGAAATGGGAGAATTTTTATTTTATTTAAATAATCACATGCTAAACTTGATTGATCAATAAAATGAATCAAGACTTTAATGCTCTGTTATATCACACATTTAAACATTAGTTCATGACAACATAAAAATAATGGAGTGTTCTCCTTGAGTAGACCCGAGTGCTATTTTATGGTATTACATAAAGGACTTTAATCCCCGGTTTCAGGTCACTCAAGTGGCACATTACCAAGACCATAATTTATTATTGAATTGAGATGATGGGATTAGTATGTAACCATATATAGAACAAGAGGTTGGGGTTCCTAACATCTTCCCTAACCGTAACCGAACCTCCAAACTTCTGGTTAGACCGTGCTTAATTACTTTTAGGAGCTCATCTAGGGAGTACCCTAAAAAGGTGTCCAGTCACACCCCATTGCCTGGTGGCGACTCCAAACTAACATAAAACCCTAGACGACATCTCTACACACATCTAGGAGGACCCCCATCATCCCACACCCCTTCACCAAAGAGTCCAAAACTGTGACGAGGCATGACAAAGCCGTCGTGCCCCCATCCGAGGTGCTCACAATCATCATCACTCTCTCCAACAATAGTGCATGTTGTAGATGCAGTACCAACAACATGTATATCCTCAACACCCTCCTCATTAACCATTGGAATGAAATGTAATTAGAATAAAATTTTGCATGCATCTTACTATATATATCAATCATATTCTTCATCTCAAATCCTATTCCTTTTATGCGCTTGTGTCCCTTCTTCATCTAATGTTTTTTCAGGCCAGTCTGTATCTTGTTCATCAAGCACTGATTCTTCAAACTTACGAATCTAAGTGTCAATCGGGTCATTTTAAAAAAAAAATATAACTCAAATCAATAAGATTATAGTAATCCTCCTCTGCACTCCTATAAATTAAATTACAAATCTTCAACCAAATGTTGAAAGGGTTTCTCGAGTGAGTGTGAATTAGTGAGAACATGATCCAGGTTCTTCATCTTGGGAGGGTTTCTCGAGTGAGTATGAATTAGTGAGAACATGCTTCTATTTCTTTTACTGCCTGAAGAAGAGCACATTTGACCAAGGATTCTCATGGCAATACATCTCAACCCAGGAAGACTTTATCCATATATAAAACACACCAATCAGCTGTAAAGAAAAAAATATAACACTTTTTAGAATCATTAAATCATATATTATTCTATTCAACATATAAAAAAAACTAATGTTATTTATTAATATTATATTTATACTTGTTTGACATATTTCTCCAGCCCACTCTATAAAAGGACTCCTTAACTTTCCTTACGCCTCAGTGAATGGTCAAACCTACAAATAGTTAGATGAAAAATCAATCAAAAAATATAACATATAACATAATATACATGTCTCTACTAAGCATAAATGCAAATATAGAATAAGACAACTTACTTGTCTTATAATGCATTTGTTTTATAATATCCAGTTCCAATCTCATTGAAGCCATTTTTTGTGTCATTCCATATTTCATCATTATTTGAGTTTTTTTTTTTATTAGGATTGGTCAATCCTAGTATGAATTAGTCGATATGGGTGCAGATCGGATTGGGTTGCCCGATCTGGACTGGATCGGCAATTCTGGTCATGGATCCGCTTAATCCACGTAAGTGAACAGACTGTTGTAATTAACGATTTAAGAGCTGGAATCAGCCGACTTTTAAAACCATGGTAGACGATCGGCTCTCCAGCTGAGTGGATGTAGTTACTAAACCAATTCCAATGTGTATTTATCATCCTTAAATGCTTTTTCATGCATCTTATTAACCCTTATGTTCAAGTGCTGCAAAGGATCCAACCAAAAGAAAAGAAAGAGGTTTTCATTTTGCTACACGAGAAGGATCATTAGATGCCAATATGTCCAGAGAAGAGCCCCAGGTGGTAAATTTTACACGTATGACCCTCAGTACCTTGTGCTTATATGTGATAGAGGGTTGATCCAGTAGGTTCGAATCATCTTATCTGAATGGAAATTGCTAGTACCCGCTTAACACATGACATGATGCCTAACAAAGGGTACTTTGATAAGTATACTTATATTTAGACTACAACACCCTCATGTGATACCCTTTATCAAGCATCGTGTCACGTGTTGATTGGTATTGGCGTGAAATCTCTCCATTCAAACTGGAGATGATTCAAAACCTGACCCAGCATGTTATGGAAACCACGTCCCTGTGCCATATCTACCAACCAATCAATTGACCTTTTGTTCTTCGGTGGGCAGCAAATCCCTTACATGTTTTGCCACGTGAAGTTCCTGAGAAACAGAGGAGAGACTTGGCTCCATATGGGAATGCGTGTGGCGTAGGGTGGGGGACTTTAGAGAGATCCATAGAAGTTAATGCAATAGAGAGAAACTGTCAGTGATCCACTTGCTCTTCTTTTTTTTTTCTTTGTTTTTTCCTATCTTCATCAGGTCAAAAACTGACAAGAACAAGAAGATGCCAAGTATCACACAAGCCCCAACAAAAGCCTTACATTTTTTAACATCGGGCAACCCATCTCTGGCACTCTTTTACTGCCTTTACCACCCTTCCTTTCGAACCCAACAGACAACTTCTCTCTTACCATCTTTCCTCCCTTCTTCTCATTGATCTGTCAGGCTCCCACACAATATAGTTAATGGAGGAAAACCCTTTCTATGAACAAGCCACAAACCAGGCCTACTGATTGTTTACAAAAAAAAAATGGCTATTGATTGTTGTCTAAGGATTTATATATTTTGATTGGCAGTCCACGTTTTGGGGATAGAATTGCATAAACGGAAAAGAAAAAAAAAAAATTGGAAAGGAAAAACAATAAAATTACATTTTATAAATGGCCCATGTTCACTAGATGTTTTGAGGTTAAATACTGAGATCATGTCTGCCTTCCCTTGGTTTCTCTCAACAACATGATCAGGGAATGGAGGTATTGTAGTTGTTTATAGGAGTGAATGAGGATACTTCACTAGAATTTGGTCAAGTAGTAATAGTTATGACTTAGAGAAAGGGGAATGAAAATAATATTCTCCTTTTTAATAGACTGTTTGGTCATTGGAAATGTGTTGTTTCCCTTCAAAATTAAATACTTGGATTATCAAAAGAATTCCCCTGGAATTAATGTTACAAAATAATGAACAAGCCTTAGACTTTGAGATTGATATAGGATGGAATGCAGTTGGCTCTCATAAATTTTAATTTTCTCTTAACAATTTTGTGGCTTTTGGACTGACTTGTGGCAGTACATACCGTTCAATGAATGAGCTTTAAATTTTCCAAGTTTGATAAATGCAGAAAGCGTTCTAAAACTCTCTATTTTTATTCTTCTTTTTTTCCTTCTGTCAGGACTCATTGGTAACGACTGCCTTTTGTGGTTTATTAAAAGGAAGTAAAACTAGGTTCAACCATTTTTTTTGTTACTGTTTTCTTTGGGATAAAAAAAAATGAGGTTCATTGAACCTTGGTATATTTACTATACCCGGAAAAAAAAAAAAAAAAAAAAGAAAAACACACCTTGGTATATTGCCTCCTTTAAAATTGGGTTATAGAATTAGCCAATTTATTATTATGTATAAACCTTTTTCAAAGTTGCACAATCTAGAATTGGGCCTTAAAATTTCTTCTCTGCCAAACCTTTCAATGGCAACAAAGGGATATATTCTAGCACAAGATCCAAATCTTCTTATAGGTTGGATGAAATTTATATGAGATAAAAGGGTTATTTTTATTCAGCTCCAAAAGTGTCCATCAAAGCTACAATGGAAAGATACATAAGCTTATTGAAGAAGAGGGACCCTTTTCCTCAAAACCATTTATTATTATATCCTCTCCAATGAAAACAATAATAAATAAACAAATAAAGGATGTGGGGGGGAGGGGGGGGGAATCAACTCAACACTCTTACCCCACTTTGAATTGGCATGATATCTTCTATCAATCCAACAGTTAATCAAGACCCGTTAAAAAAATAAAAAATGACTTATAACAAATTGTTGGGTAATTTTCTCCATAAAATACATTCTTATACACTGGCTTTTGAGTTTTGATTTTGATTGTTTACCAGTAGAAGAGAAGCTACGAAAGTAGGGGAGAGGGGGAGGAGGAGAAAGGTTTTTAGGAACGCGTTAATACACTTTTAAAACGGTTGTTAGGCATAACAAGAAGAAAATCCAAACGACTATCAATTTTACTGACAATCCACCAAAATAAAAAATTATTTTTACTGGCCCGACAGAGATGATTTGCCCGAAGGAAAAGGTAACACAAGAAACAAGGAAAAGGAAAAGGAAAGCGTGGTGGTTGCAAGGGCAATTATAAGCATAGGAAAGGAAAACCAAGCCTTCCTCAGTCTCTCTCCCTCTATTAATTTACTCAGTCACAAGCTCACAGCTGTTTTGCCCGTGTAAAAAGGGTTCACTGGGAACAAAAAAATCCATCCCACATTCCTTCTCTCACATCTTCCATGACTTGAGAGATAATGGAGTGAACCAGACAAGCTTTCTCCACTGTCCTCTGCCCTTTTCTCCCCCCAACCCAAAATCAATCATCTCTTCTCCCCACCTTTCTTTTTCTTTTCTATTCTTTTCTTCTTTTTTTCCTTTTCTATTTCTTATTAAGAAGAATGGTAGAAAGTAGCCATGCAACCTTGTCTCTTGTTGCTCTAATGTATGCCATCTCTCTTTAAGAAGAACAAGAAGGCAAAAATCCTTTCATTTTAGTCTTCTTTCACTTTCCTCAAATCTGGGTTTATAGCCATATTTGGATCTTGCATTTTGTCTGCAACGCTCAAACAGGAAATGAGGAAGAATGGATGGCAGCTTCCTTACCATCCTCTTCAGGTATTTTCTTATATGGTACTAGTTATTATTTACATTTTCCTTATTATTCCATCTTGGGTGCTCATTTCTCTCTATGTAGGTGGTCGCTGTGGCTGTATTTCTGGCTCTGGGGTTTGCTTTTTATGTTTTCTTCGTCCCCTTCGTTGGGAGGAAGGCGTTTCAGTATGTTGTGATGGGTCTATACACTCCCCTCGTAAGCCATTTCAGAGACTTTTCCCCTCTAAAATTTTCCTCTCTTTTTTTATTTTTTATTTTTTATTTTTTGGTTTTATTTTATTATTATTATTATTTGTGGTTTCTTTAAGTTGAGATCTTCCTGATGTGTTTTTTTTTTTTCTTTTTCTGATTGGTTTCTGATTCACGAGTTGGGCCTGATCCGCTGACCTTCTCTTAGGTAGATTTTTCGTTTTTTTGGGGACTGATCCTTTCGAATTTCGTGACTTTGGCCTAACTGGTGAGATGGGTTGTTTGCCTTGTAGCTTGTTCTGTATCTTTGAGAGTTGCCATGTCAATAATGTCCTAGTCTCTGGAATTTTTTTTTTTTTTTTGATGAATTAGTCTCTGGGTTTGAATATAGACCCATTAACGAATTAGTGTTATTTTGCTCATCTAGGCGGAGCTATAGGTTTTATGTTTCATGTGGGTATTGAATCTTGCTTCCGTGGTATGTGGTGTTATATATGGGGATGCCTTGATAATGTGATGGAAGTCCATGGATGAAAGAATTAGCTCCTCTTTTGCTTCCTAATTGCCCCTGATGAGTGGCTTGAACTACATGGATGGATTTTGGGAGTTTATTATTTTTTAGAAAGCATGTGTCAAGCAAGCAAGCTTTTTTATTAAAATTATGTGAAGTTTCAATCTATTCATAAACATGCACAGGTATAAGCTACTCCTTTGTTCAAGTCTTTCAAGGTTCCATAGGTGCTTTTATGGTCTTAAAAATCTAAGATTATTCTACTTTTCACAGTAGCATCTGAAAATGTAGAATGTGCTAAAACTCTGGGCAGAGGTAGCTATCTGAAAGGTAGTGATGATGATGGTGTGAAGCATAAATGAGGACATGAAGACCATCAAATACTCTATTCTTCCTATATCCTTAGCCAATTCTTTTATGCATGGCATGTCTTAGTATGGTTTGCAGTTTCTAGCATAAAGGTAGTAGATAACATACATAACAATAGATGGTATTGCTTATGCTCTTACTCAATCATGTTTCCTGTATAACTGACTTAGTCCTCTTCCCTGTTTAACTTCTGGCCATAACTTAGGTACTGTGTTATTGATGGAAACCTCTTGGATTGTCCAATAACCTAGAAGTTGCAGAATTTTGGATGATCTAGCAATTCAATATTCTTTGGATGGTCAGGAAGAGTTATCCTGAATTTTTCTCATCTTTGGTGGCCATCTCAGAGGGTGCAATTTATTGGGTATTTAGAATCATCATGATTGGTGTAATTTTCTGGGTCATGACAACAAACTGTTAGCCCATTCAGTAGGTGTTCAGGATCACTAGAATGGCCACTAGTTGAACAGTGAATGAAACTGAAGCTTGGAATTTTCATTTCTCAGAGCATAATAAGATTCTGTTGCAAACTCAAAGAAACATGATACATGTGATATTACTAGTTTTTGTTGGGAGCAATTGGTATGGAATTTGTATCAAATAAAAATGTATATAACACACCTCTTTAAACCCCTACCGAGCATACAATGATTCTCAAGGCTTTAGAAAAAAAATGGAGAAATCTATTATTTACTGAATGATGAAAAAATGTTAG